>JAUUDZ010452589.1:0-11209 GCA_032361705.1 Panulirus versicolor
AATATCTAACACACTTCACTTCCTCCAGTTTTTCTCCATTCAAACTTACCTCCCAGTTGCCTTGTCGTGAAACCCTACTGTACCCAATATCCTTGCTCTTATTCACATGTACTCTCATCTTTGTTCTTTCATACACTTTACCAAACTCAGTCACCAGCTTCTGCAATTTCTCATCAGCGAACAACAACTGACTCACTTCCCAAGCTCTCTCATACACAAACGACTGCATACTTGCCCCTCTCTCCAGAACTCTCGCATTCACTTCCCTAACAACCCCATTCATAAACAAATTTAACATCCATGGAGACATAACGCACCACTGCCGCAAACCGACATTCACTGAGAACCACTCACTTTCCTATGTTCATATTCGTACACATGCCTTAAATCCTCGACAAAAACTTTTTCCTGCTTCTAGCAACTTGCCTCCCACACCATATATTCTTAATACCTTCCACAAAGCATCTCTCTCAACCCTATCAAATGCCTTCTCCAGATCCATAATGCTACACACAAATCCATTTGCTTTTCTAACTATTTCTCACATACGTTCTTGAAAGCAAACACCTGATCCACACATCCTCTACCAATTCTGAAACCACACTTGTCTTCCTCAATCTGATGCCCTGTACATACTTTCACCCTCTCAAGCAATACCCTCCCAGTAATACTCAACAAATTTATGCCTCTGTAATTTGAGCACTCACCTTTATCACCTTTGCCTTTGTACAATGGGACTATGCATGCATTCCGCCAATCTTCTGGCACCTCACTATGAGTCATACATCAAATATCCATACTTACCAGTCAACAGCACAGTCACCCCCCTTTTTAATAAATTCCACTGCAATATCATCCAAACCCGTTGCCCTATCGCCTTTCATCTTCCACAAAGCTTTTACTAAATCGTCTCTGTTTAACAAATCATTCACCTAACCCTCTAATTTTGATCACCACCTCGACCAAAACACCCTATATCTGCCACTCTATCATCTAACACATTCAACAAACCTTCAGAATACTCACTCCATCTCCTTCTCACATCACCACTACTTTTGTTACCTCCCTATTAGCCTCCTTCACTGATGTTCCCATTTGTTTTCTTGTCTTACGCACTTTATTTACCTCCTCCCAAAACATAAGACTCTCTCATGTCTTATATCACCCCAACCAAAACACCTTCATCTATCGCCCTACCATTAAACACATTCAGCTATTCTTCAGAATACTCACTTCATCTTTATATGTTATCACTCCTTTTTCCCCTTCACCTTTGTTCCTTTTTGTTATCTTGTTTTTATTTGCACATCATTTAGCCCCTTCCAAAGCATCTCATTCTCCCTAAAGTTTACTGATACTAGCTCACCCCAATTCTCATTTGCACTCTTTTTCAGCCCCCTGCACCATCCTCGTGACCTCCTGCCACTTTCTCTTATACATCCCTCAATCCTTTTTGCTCTTTCCCTGAAGATATCACGCAAACCCCTCTCATTTCTCTTTCACTATCAACTTTATCTCTTTATCCCACCAGTCAATACCCAATCTAATCTCTCCACCTCCCACCTTTTGCATGACACATGCATTTCTTGTAAATGCCAGCCCTGCTTCCCTAAATACCTCCCACTCCTCACCTATTCCCCTTGCTTCATTTACTCTCACCTTTTGCAGCTATACACTCAGTATCTCCCAGTATTTCTTCAATCAAGTCTCTTTTCCAAGCTCACTTGCTCTTACCATTCTTTTCTCACAGACAATGTTTCCTTTCTTTTTCAGAAAACCTATACAAGTCTTCACCCTTGCCTCCATAAGGTAGTGATCAGATATTCCACCAGCTGTCCCTCTCAGTGCATTTACATCCGGGAGCCTTTCTTGCACACCTATCAATTAATATGTAATCCAGTATTGCCCAATGACCATCTCTCCTACTCACATGTGTATATTTGTTCCTCATTTTAAACCAGATACTCCCAATCACCTGCCCTTTTTCAGCACACAACTTCACCCACTGTTCACTATTCCTGTTCCTAATTACTGAATACCCCAAACCCCCTTTGCACTCAAATCACCCATCACTAATATTTGGTCTCTAACATTACAACTGCTGACACACTGACTCAGCTGCTCGTAAAACACTTTTCTCTCATTATCTTTCTTCTCATGACTAAGTGCATGAGCACTAATATTAATCACCCATCTCTCTCCATCCACTTTGATTTTTACTCACATCAGTCTAGAATTTACTTCCTTACACTCTTTCACACATTCCCATAACTCCTGCTTCATGAGTAGTGCTGCTTCTTCCTCAGACCTTGTCCTCTCACCAACCCCTGATCTTAATCCTGAGACATATCCCAACCATTCTTCCTCTTTACCTATGAGCTCTGTTTCACTCAAGAGCCAGAACGTTCATGTTTCTTTCCTCAAGCATACTACCTGTCTCTCCACTTTCCTCATCTTGGTTACATCCACACACATTTAAACATCCAAGCTTGAACCATTTAGGAGGATAAGCACTCCCTGTGTATGTGTATAATTTGGATGAATGAATGTGATAGCAAAAGCATTAAAGATTTTCAGCATTTTGGTAGCATTGTTGATAAGGATTTGAAAGGCAGTTTGTGAAATATCTGAAATGATACTGAGGTACAGAAAAACTGCTGGTATACTGAGAAGCATAATTGAAATGTCAGTTTGCACTGTGGAGAGGCCTACCAAAAGAGTTTACTTTTAATTCATGCAGCTAGTATGTGAACCTTTAACTGAAGTTTTGGATGTAGAAAAATTATATGTTAAAGAAAGGAGTCAACTTTTAGTGAAGCATACAATTTGAGTACTGAAGAAAATCATAGAACTTGCCTGATTATTTATGGATTAGTTGATAAAGTGTAAGAATTTATTTTGAAGTAAGATATATGATTACAAAAATTTTCTCTTCATACTGGTCCTTCCCAGTTTAGATTATTTTCCCTTACAATTGTCCCCATTTCATCCATATATTCAAAATATCATAAGCAAAAAGATTTAGGACTCCAGATTGTAGATGAAAAGGTGGTATGATTTTCAAGAAGGATTAGTATGAATAGAAAAAGTTGAATAGCACTATTTAGCTTTAGATTTTACATGCAAATGCTTAATGATCCTGTGTTGTTGGGTAGTCACCCGACATGTCGCCGTGGCAGGATCACTACCAGCAGGGTTCTGGCATGGAGATGTACACAGAAACTCTTAGCCCAGCTTTTGTGGACCTTGAATTTAGGGAAACATGTGCGTAAGTAGCTGTGTTAGGTATTTGGTACAGCCTGGAGAGTGTGTCAGTGATATGTTACTACTAACATCTGGACTGTACCATGCTTATGACCCAGGTGTCTTTCTAACTATTCACTTTTATCATAAACTGACTGCTTGAAGTTTACATTATCTAAGTGATATACCCCCCTCAAAAGCTGTGCTAACTCAAGAGGTAAAAGTTGGGACATACCCTATAAATAAATATCCTTATACTTTTGATAATAAACAGTTGATCTGAGTTTCTGCTACATTGTCAGCATTTGATTGAAGCAGGCCATGTAGTAGATTCTATGCACTGTGATTGAATTTTGTTTGGCAGACAATTAAAGCTCTTATTTCAGGCTTCTGAAATTATCTTTTTTTTATGTGTATTTAATGTATTTGAATATACCAACCATCCCTACTTTCACAGATTAATACAACTGAGCTCCAGATTTTGTACTTTTTGTATTTTGAAATTTTGTCGTAAGAATAATTTCTAATATAAGCTACTATTTCCATAACTAGCACTTTAGAGTGATCTATCATAACCAAAGGAAAATGTGTATGTGTTACTTGTTAGACTTATTATCAGTTGTATTGAATGTACTGAACTGTAATCTTAGTGTTGTGTGTCATAGATAAGTGTATTTGGACACGTTTGTGTCTTCCCCAGTCTCCAGACATGCAGGCCTGGCAGAACGACTACCTCTGTGGGACTGGCTGTGAAATGTACACGGAAACATTGTCACCAAGTTTTGTGGGGATGTCATTTCCTCAGGCATCAGAGTAAGTCTACCAATAAAACTACCACAGGTACACTAGCACTTATTTACACACATCCTGGATTTAGGATCCAGTCACCCCTTCCTTTACACACACACACACACACACACAGCTTCAGCAGGCAGGCAGGCTCCAGCAAGATTCAGGAATTTCAAGAATACAGAGGATACTGCCATGATAGACTCCTATTTAGCAGGTAAGGAGAGAGAGAGAAATACTCAGGGGGGCCCCTTGAGAACCTTTTGAGCACAAAAATTACAGGAAAGGGAGTGAAGAAGCTATGAATAAAACAGCATATGCAGTGTGAGGTAAACAAATTCCAGTAGCATCATTTGCTGGATGGGATATCCTCCATCCTAACTATTGTAAATGATTCACAATTCATTTGCACTAGTGAATTTAAGCTAATATATTGACAGGCAAGACCATTATTTTAGAGCACAGTGAAACAGTGAGAAGAGAAACAGTAGGAAGATCAAAAATCAAGGAAATTAGTTCAAGCCAGAGATCAACAACATTTGATCTCAAGGCTGGGGATACCTATTTTAGTAATTTGGAACTATAATGCAAATAAGTTAGTATCCCCAGAAATTTAGGGAAGATAATATGGCTGGAAGTGTTGCATGAATCAGGCAAATAAGGTTCAATAAGCAAAAGAAGGAAAAATAGACTTGGATAGATTAGGCCAAAACAACTTATTCCTAAAACAGCATAGGAGATATTAACAACATGAGAGTAGACAGAAGCAAGAAAAGAAAAATGAGACAGTGAAAGAAGATATTGATTTTGGGGATTTGTTAATGGAGAATAAGGATGTAGGGGGGAAATGGAGAACCCAACAGCTGATAGGTCCCACGTTATGGATAAGATAAACAAGCTTCTGCCCAGAATATACTACTTAAAAGACCTGGTTTAAAAAGAAGTCAGAGAGCACTTCGAGGACATTGCTAGGGGACCATGGAAAATCCCAGGGAGCAGTAGAAGTGGAGAGAATTAGCAAAACTGTGATGGAGCTTGATGGTAGATTAAAAATTTTTTAAGATGCTCCATGTATATGTACACAAAAATTAGGCATTGTAGGGGAGAAGAAACTAGAATTAGATGATTTTAGGGTAGAAGTTAACCACAAAGCATGAGTAACTGAAAAAGTACAGAAATCTAGGGACCCTGAAACACATAGGCAAAATTGAATATTGTGAAGAGCCATTGAGGAGATAGTGTATGGACAAGACTGTCAGGGAGGCATTTGTTGATGGGGATGAATCGGTTAAAAAGCAAAGATGATTCAAGGCAGCTGTGCAGTGAAGAGAAAATAAATTTTTAGATAAGGTAAGAGATGAGGAGGAAGACATAGCAAGACTGCAGGAGAAAGTTTAAAAATGGATTACTTCACAATTGAGGGAAAGCGTACTGAAGGAGGTCAACAGGCATAAGTCTATGATAGTCTTTAGGCTAGAAGAGGACCATTTGCCAGACAAGGAAGAAAGGGAAGCCAGAGAAGGGGAGCAGGTAAGAAACATGACATGACAAATGCAAGTCATAAAATCAGGCAAATAGGTAAGGCTACTAAGGTAACATTTGATGTGTAGTCAGGAGATGCTTAAGTAGGCTGATGAACTAGCCAGAAAATGGGTTTCGGAGGATTGTGTCAAGAGTGATAGACCATGGGAAGAGAGAGGGAGCTGAAGAGAATAGCCAAAAGGTAAAAATGAGAGGAGTTGGATCAGGCTAGAGGAAGGAACAACACTTCCACTTCTAGCTCAAGGAAGCTGGAACTTACTGTTAGCAAGTGCCTAAGGCATAAAGGCTGGTTGATACAGATACAGAAAGGCTGGTTGCATATGGAAAGGAAGTAAAGCTCAAAGATCATATTAGGGGAAGCAAACCCAACATTTTTGGAATAGTGGAGATAAAACTCACTAGAGAGCTAAAGTCTAAACTAGTCTTCACAAGGGTACGTGATAGCAAGGATGGACAACGAAGATACAGGAATGGGAAGTATCCCTCTTGATAAGGTATACCTTTAACGCTTAAACTCTGACTGAAAAAGCTTAAACAGTATGAAAACCTGACTACCATTGTATGCTCTAAAAACTAGAAAAATTCTTAAAAACGTAAAAATTTGTATGAAATTGAATATATGCATGCAGGAATATGATAAATGCAAAAGCAAATCTTTCTTTACCTTTGCTGGGGTGGAGTGTTGAAAATTATGAAAGCTACACTTGGCACATATTTGAAAAAGGACAAAAGAAAATAGACAATATATCATAGGATTATATATCTGCATGCAGAGGTATGAAAAATTAAAAAGATAAATCCTTTATCTACTTTTCTTTTGCCATGGTGAAGTGCTGAACTTTACATTTGGTGAGCAGTTCAAAACTGTGGCTTGGAAATCTTGCCTTTGATTATGTCATTATTGATTGTAAACTATCAAGTGATGCATGTTGCAGTTTAAAGATTGAGTTCCAGAAAATATCAAGTACATTACACCTTCAAATGGTGCATATGATTACAGTTAGTGTTGGTGAAAAGTGTATAGTAGTGTAGTGATGCAGGGCAGATGCAGGTTATGGGCAATGAAGGAACTATCAGAAAAGTGAGGGAATTCATAAAATATTCCCTCTTAGGACATGGTAAAGTTTTAATAATGAGGGATTTCAATTACTGGAGAAACTTAGATTCTCATGAAGATAGTGAGTCTTGGAGATACAAATCCCTTAAAGAGATACCTGGCTTTGACTTGGTTGTATTTGTTTATACACATAGAATTATAGGCTTGGAGTGTATACAAGGTTAGCCCTATAACTATTAACAAAGGATTCCTTTCCAACCCTCAAATCTGTTTTTAAAGTTATTCATAAAAGATGTATTTATGAAAGATGTTTTTCAGTTTCGATGGTGACCTTCCAATATTAAAAAAAAAGTTG
The DNA here is from genome assembly GCA_032361705.1 of Panulirus versicolor. NCBI lineage: Eukaryota > Metazoa > Arthropoda > Malacostraca > Decapoda > Palinuridae > Panulirus > Panulirus versicolor. Next base: position 6,987 of record JAUUDZ010452589.1, read on the forward strand.
AAAAAAAGATAATGCAAAAATATCTCAAATTGCACACGTCTGCACCATAGCTATTAGTGTATTCACCACTTGGTATTTTGTAGCGCTAGTAATTTTTATTGTCTCCCATATGCTTTCTGGCATTGTGTTGTGTGCTGTTCATGCACATTTGTGTATTTTTTGCATCCTTAATTACTTTTGCTGACAGTGGCCTCTTTCAGGTATTTTGAGCAATTGCCTCAAAGCTCCTTGAAGCCATCAGTGTTTTGCATAAAACACGTAGGAGGAATATCTTAAGCATCAAAATGAAGATGGAGTTGTATGAGAAGCTGACCAAGGGCAAGTCCAAGGCAGCACTTATGAAGGACTTCACTGTTGGCATGATGACTATCTCAAGGCATTTAGGAGTGTATATTTGCATACATGTATTAGGATGTCCACATTTTAAATGTGTTTGATAGAAAGTGCACCAAAATATCTGAAAGGGTTGGCAGATGGATTATGTATGGATCTGGGCCACTTGTATTTGTTGATATGATTTTCCCACAATCCACTGTGTTTGTGTTTGTAAATATGGCATCCAAACAAGCAGCAGTATCTTCTACCTGAGAACCAGTAGTTAGATGGAAGGGAACATCTCTGACCTTAGAAACGAAACTAGAAATCTTATGAAATGCTGATGCTGGTGAGGGAGTGTGAGTGTGGTAGAAAGTGCACTAAAACTTCACTGAAGGTTAGTGGATGGAGTAAGTGTGGGTGGAATGTACCACATTCCTGCCAGTGGGTCAGTCTCACAGTTACCACCATTGTGTGTGGATCTGTGCTACTTGTGCAATTGGGAAATACCTTCTAGTGTGATTTTTCTGCAACTCGGTGTGTTTTGTGTGTTAGTATAGCATCCAAATATCAACCATTTTCTCTTACCCCATAACCAGCAGTTAAATAGAAGAGAACCTCTCAGACGCAGAAAGAAAGCTAGAAATCCTCTGGCACACTCTTGATGATTTGCAAATATTAGTGCTTGGGTGTGCTTACAATTTGCATGAATCCATGATCCGCAACATAAAGGAGAATGCTGAGAAAATTGGAAGTGCTGTGGTCCACTTTACTCCATAGTCTGCCAAGGCATCCAAAAGAGTTAGAAATCCACTTATGGAGAAAATGTTATACATAGAGCATAAAACAAAGAAGGAGAGCAGCCAAAGTAAACTTCAGATCAGAACTAGTCTAAAGCTGTGAAGTTTCAAGAGCATTTTTTGTAAAGAAGACAATGCAGCTGATCTGGAGCCATTTCAAGCAAGTAAAGGATAGCTAAATGAATTCATTTGCCATCAAAAGCTACGTAACATGAAGGTAATGGGAGAACCTCATAGTGCTATATGCAATTTCTCTTTGTGCAAGGATTTTGCAGAAAATAACCTGCTACATAAAATGAGGGAAGGGCAATTTCTGATTGATTCAATTTATTAAAAAATCAAATAATCACAATATTTGTCATCCGAAATGGCTGACTTCCCCAATCAGTTCAGATAACAGAGGTTTTACTTTATAAGCTTTTTTATTGTTTGTAATAATCTTTTGTCTAAATTTCCAGTGTGTTGAAGGCAAACATTTATTTGCAGGGACACATCTTTGTTATTATAATGGAAGACAATGAGAAATTAGGTCTCTGTTTATGAAATTTCGCTTAGGAAAAGCCCTTTGTTAAATGAGGGAGTAGTGTGTAAGAGTGATGTACCAATGGAATAGAATGATAAAGGATATTAGTAATGCAGGCAGCATATATAAGTTTAAGAAGCTGTATGATAGCAGGGAATGTTCAAGAGATGGGCCCAGTGAGTATAAAACTCCCTCCCCCATACAGTACAAATAAGTAATTACACGGACTCCAAAGTTGACCTAATACATGGTTGATGAAATTCAACCCAAGCAAATGTACAGTAATGAGGATAGGATAAAATGAAAGGAGGCCTCAATATGATTGTTATCTAACAGGAATAAGCTTCAGGATTCTGTGTGTATTAGGCCTTGGGATTTACTTTTATGTCTAAACTGTCACCAAAGTCCCATCAGGAAAATGGTAAAGGAGAGAAACTAATCTGGTAAATAGTAGAATAGCTTACAAGTATATGGATAAGGAAATATTTAAGCAAGATGTTCATATCTTATATAAAGACAAAACTAGAATATGCTTCTCATGTTTAGTCATTGCGCCTAAAGAGCCATAAAAGAGCTAATTGAGAAATTGTAGAGGAGGGTAACAAAGATTGTACCAGGATTAAGAGAATTGAGTTTCAGGGAAAGGCAAGGAGCTTTAAATTTCCCCACTTTGCAAGAGAGAAAAGTAAGGGGCGAAGTGATCAAAATCTTAAGTTTTTAAAACAAACATGATGTGGGATAGAGAAACCAGTGGACATAACATAAAATTAAGCAAAACTTGTTAAAAAGATGCTAAGATTTGATTTTATAAGATTGATGGAAGAAAATTATTGAGGAATTGGTTAATGCAGACAGCATACATAGATTTAAGTAGTATGAGGGTAGAAAATGTTTAAAAGATGGGGCCCCCATGAGTGTAAAACTCACTTCCTTACAATACAAATAGTTGATTACACACACATGCATGAGGGTGGGTTATAGTGACCAAAGGCCTCAATATTATTATCATCTCATAGAATGATCACAACTTGTGAGAATCTGTGAGAGATAAAGACTTGGGAGTTAACCTTGCTCCTAACCTGTTGCTAGATTCGTATTTTCTTTGTAGATTAGATGAGACCAACTGTCTGTCAGGAGATATTAGAATAGCATTTAAGTTTATGTATAAAAAATTTCTCAGCAAGCTTTTCACATCATACATAATGCCAAAACTAGAATATGCTTCTCATATTTGGTCACCACTTCTAAAGAACCACAGAAAACTAAAAGAGATGATCCAGGGGAGAGCAACAAAGATTTTACAGTAAACCTCTTTTATCTTTAATTGGAGACAACAAAATGTTGAAAACATGTTTTTCAATTTCAGTTTGCAACCCTTTTTTATCCAGAAAGTAATTTAAAAGTTAAAAAAAGACATGTAAAGATATTTCAAATTGTGTGCACACCACACTGCAGCAATTAGTGTACCCAGTACCTGCTGTCTTGTGGTGTTGGTGATTGTTCACCATCCCACATGTATTTTCAGGTGTGGTGTTGTTTGCAGGTCTTAGACATTTGTGCATTTTGTGCACCCTCAGTTATTATTGTGGACAGTGGCCCCTTTCAAGCATCACCAGCAATTGCATGACACCTCAAAACCATCTATGTCTTGCACGATACACAGGAGGTATATTTTAAAGCTCAAAAAGATGGAGTTATGCAAGAGGCTGGCTAAGTGTGAGTCCAATGCACTGCTTTTGAAGGACTTCAGTGTCACCATGATGACTGTTTACAATGTCACCAAGCAGCAAAAGAAGATCAGGGCATTTAGTAGTGCTTATTTGCTTACCTATATTAGTATTTCCTCTATGTGAGATATTTGTGAATAGGTAAGATATGAAATGTAATTTCTGAATTTCAGTAAATCCTTGATTTAATGGACCCTGATATAATGGATTTTGGATTTAATGGACTGGATTTAACTCTGATTTGCCCTTTTTTCCAACCCATGGACTTTCCTCTTGATCTCCTGCTGCTTTCTCTTATACATCTCCCAATCATTGGCACTCTTTCCTTGTAAGTACTTCCCAAATGCCTCACTTTTCTCTTTCACTAAAAAGTTTTCTTCAACTACACTTCATCTAGGTCACATTCAATTTAACAAACTTTTGGCATTATCAGACACCACTTCTCCCTTATTAGTCAGTTAAATCGAGGATTTGCTGTGATATATTTAAAAATGGGACATTATGAAATATGATTTCTAAATTATTTTATATGTTATAAAAGAATTTTCTGAAACAATTGATTCCTCAAGCATTTTCAATAACAGAGATTTTACTATATTAGAATTAAGACAGCTAAGGTACAGGGAAAGCCTAGAGGCTTTAGATTTGCCCATCTTAAAAGAGAGAAGAGTTAGGGGTGACTTGATCACAGTCTTTTAAGTTCAGAAAACATAACAGTGACATAGACAGTGACCAGTTCTTCAGGAGATATAGGGACATCAGGAGATATAGGGACAGTGACCAGTTCTTCAAGAGGTGTAGGGATGAATCAAATGGAGGATGTAATATGAAATTAAGAAAAAAAAATTGAAAAATATG
>JAUUDZ010452600.1:0-12561 GCA_032361705.1 Panulirus versicolor
AGTGCTAAACGGTTACTACTTATGATTATACTAAGTGCTGAGCGGTTACTACTGGTGTTTATACTGAGTGCTGAGCGGTTAGCACTGGTGATTGGACTGGGTACTGAGCGATTACTACTGCTGGTTATACTAAATGCTGAGTGGCTGCTAATGGTGTTATACTGAGTGCTGAGTGGTTTCTTGTGTTCAGTGGTAACTGCTGGTGGTTATCCTGAGTGCTGAGCAGTTACTACTAGTGGTTATACTGAGTGTTGGGCGTTTACTACTGTTGGTTATACTGAGTGCTGAGCAGTTACTACTGAATATTACACTGAATGCCGAGCGGTTTACATTGGTGGCTATACTGAGTGCTGAGCGGTTGCTACTGGTGGCTATACTGAGTGCTGAGTGAATACTGCTGGTGGTTATACTGAGTGCTGAGTGTTCACTACTGGTGGTTATACTGAGTGCTGAGTGGTTGCAACTAGTAGTTATAATGAGTACTGAGCGGTTACTACTGAAAGTTATACTGAGTGCTGAGCGGTTCCTACCGGTGGTTATACTGAGTCTTAAGCGGTTTGTATTCGTGGTATACTGAGTGCTGAGCGGTTACTACTGATGATTATACTGGGTGATGTGCGGTTACTACTGGTGCTTAACTGAGTGCTGAGCAGTTACTACTGGTGGTTATACTGAGTGCTCAGTGGTTACTACTTGTGGTTATATTGAGTACTGAGCGGTTATAAGTAGAGATTATACTGAGTGCTGGGTGGTTGCCTGTGGCGGTCATGCTGAGTGCTGATCGGTTACTGCTGGTGGTTATAATGAGTGCTGAGCGGTTACTACTGCTGGTGATAATGGGTGCTGAGCGGTTATTACAGATTATACTGAGCGCTGAGCGGTTACTACTAGTGGTTATACTGAGTGCTGAGTGGTTACTACTGGTGGCTATACTGAGTGCTGAGCGGTTACTACTAGAGATTAAACCAAGTGCTGAGCGGCTGAGTCTGGTGGTCATAATGAGTGCTAAGCGGTTACTGCTGGTGGTTACAATGTGTGATGAGCGGTTAATACTGGTGGGTATACTGAATGCTGAGCGGTTACTACAGGAGATTATACTGAGTGCTGAGCGGTTACTACTGGTGGTTATGCTGAGTGCTGACTGGTTAATGCTGGTGGTTGTATTGAATGCTGAGCGGTTACTACTGGATATTATACTGAGTGCTGAGCGGTTGCCTTTGGTCGACAAACTGAGTGCTGACTGGTTACTGCTGGTGGTTGTACTGAGTGCTTAGCAGTTACTACTGGTCATTATGCTGAGTGCTCAGCGATTACTACTGGTGGTTATAGAGTGCTGAGCAGTTACTACTGGTGGTTATACTGAGTGCTGAGCGGCTATTACTGGTGATTATACTGAGTGCTTGGCAGATACTACTGGAAATTGTACTGAGTGCTGAGCGATTACTACTGGTGGTTATACTGAGTGCTGAGCAATTACTGCTGGCGGTTATACTGAGTGCTGAGTGGCTACTACTGATGGTTATAATGAGTACTGAGCAGTTACTACTAAAGATTATACTGAGTGCTGAGTAGTTGCCTGTGGTGGTCTTAATTAGTGCTGAGTGGCTGCTGCTGGTGTTTATATTGAGTGCTGAGCGGTTACTACCGGTGGTTATACTGAGTGTTGAGCGTTTACTACTGTTGGTCATACTGGGTGCTGAGTGGTTACTACTGGTGGTTATACTGAGTGCTGAGCGGCTACTACTGAAGATTATTCTGAATGCTGAGCGGTTACCATTGGTGGTTATACTGAGTGCTGAATGGACACTACTGGTGGCTATACTGAATACTGAGTGGCTACTACTGGTGGTTATACTGAGTGCTGAGCGGATACTACTGGATATTATACTGAGTGCTGAGCGGTTGCCTGTGATGGTCATATTTAGTGCTGAGCCGTTACTGCTGGTGGTTATACTGAGTGCTGAGCGGTTACTACTGGTGGTTGTATTGAGTGCTGAGCGGTTACTACTGGTGTTTATACTGAGTACTGAGCGGTTACTACAGAAGATTATACTGAGTGCTGAGCGGTTAATAATGGTGGCTATACTGAGTACTGAATGATTATTATTGGTGGTTTCCTGAGTGCTGAGCAGTTATCATTGGTGGTTATACTGAGTGCTGAGCGGTTACTACTAGATATTTTACAGTGCTGAGCGGTTTCCTGTGTTGGTCACACTGAGTTCTAAGCGGTTACTGCTTCGAACTCTTACGTGTTCAAACAACACATCAGCTCTTACGTGTTAAGACAACAGGTCAACTCTTACGTATTCAAACAACAAATCAGTTCGAACAACAGGTCAGTTCTTACGTGTTCAAACAATAGATCAGCTCTTACGTATTCACAGGTCACCTCTTACGTGTTCAAATAACAGATCAGTTCTTACATGCTCAAACAACATATCAACTCGTATGTGTTCAAACAACAGATCAGCTCTTACGTGTTCAAACAACAGATCAGTTCTTAATGTTCAAACAACAGGTCAGCTTTTACGAGTTCAAACAAGAGATAAGCTTTTACGTGTTCAAACAACAGATCAGCTCTTGTGTGTTCGAACAACAGGTCAGCTTTTACGTGTTCAAACAACAGATCAGCTCTTACGTGATCAAACAACAGGTCTACTCTTACGTGTTCAAACAACACATCAGCTCCTACTTCTTCAAACAACAGGTCAGCTCTTACGTGTTCAAACAACAGATCAGCTCTTACGTGTTCAAAGAACAGGTCAGCTCTTACGTGTTCAAATAACAGAGCTTTTACGTGTTCAAACAACAGATCAGATCCTATGTGTTCAAACAGGTCACCTCTTACGTGTTCGAACAACAGGTCAGCTCTTACGTGTTCAAGCAACAGATCAGCTCTTACGTGTTCAAAAAGCACATCAGCCTTTTTTGTTCAAGCAGCATATCAGCTTTTACGTATTCAAACAACAGATCAGATCTTATGTGTTCAAACAGGTCAGCTCTTACGTGTTCAAAGAAAAGGTCAGCTCTTACGTGTTAAAAAGCAGGTCACCTCTTACGTGTTCAAAACACAGATCAGCTTTTATGTGTTCAAACAGGTGAGCTCTTACGTGTTCAAGCAAAAGGCCAGCTTTTACTTGATCAAACAACAGATCAGCTCTTACTTTTCAAACCACAAATCAGCTCTTAGGTGTTCAAACAACACATCAGCTCTTATGTGTTCAAACAACAGGTCAGCTCTTATGTGAATATTCAAACAATATATCAACTCCTACGTGTTCAAACAACAGATCAGCTCTTGCGTGTTCAAACAACAGATCAGCTCTTATGTGTTCAAACAACAGGTCAGCTCTTACGTGTTCAAAGAAAAGATCAGCTCTTACGTGTTCAAACAACAGATCAGCTCTTACATGTTCAAACAACAGATCAGATCTTATATGGTCAGCTCTTACGTGTTCAAACAATAAGTCAGCTCTTACTTGTTCATACAACAGATCAACTCTTACGTTTTCAAACAACAGATCAGCTCTAACGTGTTCAAATAACAGGTCAGCTCTTATGTGTTCAAACAACAGGTCGGCTCTTTCGTGTTCAAACAACATGTCAGCTTTTACGTGTTCAAACAACAGATCAACTCTTACGTGTTCAAACAACAGGTCAGCTTTTACGTGTTCAAACAACAAATCAGCACTTATGTGTTCAAACAACAGGTCACCTCTTAAGTGTTCAAACCACAGGTCAGCTCTCGTGCTCAAACAACAGATCAGCTCATACGTGTTCAAATAACTGATCAGTTCTTACGTGTTCAAACAACAGACCTGTTCTTACGTGTTCAAACAACAAGTCAGCTCTAACTTGTTCACACAACATGTCCGCTTTTCCGTGTTTAAACAACAGGTCAGCTCTTACGTGTTCAAAAAACAGGTCAGTTCTAACGTGTTCAAAAACAGATCAGTTCTTAAGTGTTCAAACAACAGGTCAACTTTTACGTGTTCAAACAATACGTCAGCTCTTACGTGTTCAATAATAGGTCAGCTCTTACGTGTTCAAACAACAGATCAGCTCTTACGTGTTCAAACCACAAATCAGTTCTTGCGCGTTCATACAACACATCAGCTCTTATGTGTTCAAACAACAGGTCAGCTTTTACGTGTTGAAACAACAGATCAGCTCTTACGTGTTCAAACAAGAGGTCAGCTCTTCCATGTTCAAACAATAGACCAGGTCTTACTTGTTCAAACAACAGGTCAACTCTTACGTGTTCAAACAACATGTCAGCTCTTATGTGTTCAAACAATAGATCCGCTCTTACGTGTTCAAACAACACATCAGCTCTTACGGGTTCAAACAACAGATCAGCTCTTACGGGTTCAAACCACAAATCAGCTCTTGCGTTTTCAAACAACAGATCAGCTCTTACATGTTCAAACAACAGGTCAGAATTTGTGTGTTCAAACAACAAATCAGTTCATAAGTGTTCAAACAACAGGGCAGCTCTTAAGTGGTCAAGCAATAAATTAGCTCTTACGTGTTCAAACAACAGGTCAGTTCTTATGCGTTCAGAGAGGTCAGCTCTTAGATGTTCAAACAACAGGTAAGCTCTTACGTGCTCAAACAAATTAGCTCTTACGTTTTCAAACAATAGATCAGCTCTTACATGTTCAAACAACAGGTCAGTTCTTACGTGTTCAAACAACAGATCACCTCTTACGTGTTCAAACAACAGGTCAGCTCTTACGTGTTCAAACAACAGATCAACTCTTGCTGGTTCAAACAACAGATCAGTTCTCACTTGTTCGAAAACAGGGCAGTTCTTACGTGTTCAAACAACAAATTAGCTCTTATGTGCTCAAATAACAGGTAAGCTCTTACGTGTTCAAACAACAAATCTGCTCTTACGTGCTCAAACAACAGATCAGCTCTTACGTGTTCAAACAACAGATCCGCTCTTACGTGTTCAAACAACAGCTGAGTTCACACGTGTTCAAACAACAGGTCAGCTCTTACGTTTTCAGACAACAAATCAGCTCTTCCATGTTCATCAACAGTTCAGCACTTACGTGTTGAAACAACATATCAGCTTTTACTTGTTCAAACAACAGATCAGCTCTTATGTGTTCAAACAACAGGTCAACACTTACGTATTCAAACAACATGTCAGCTCTTACTTGTTCAGACAACAAATAAGCTGTTACATGTTCAAACAACACATCAGCTCTTATGTGTTCAAACAATAGGTCAGCTTTTACGTGTTCAAACAAGAGATCAGCTCTTACGTGTTCAAACAACAGGACAGTTCTTACGTGCTCAAACAACATATCAGCTCTTGCTTGTTTCAACTACAAGTCATCCTTTAAGTCTTCAAACAACAGATCAGTTCTTACGTATTCAAACAACAGATCAGTTCCTCCGTGTTCAAAGAACAGGTCAGCTCTTAGGTGTTCAAAGAAAAGGTAAGCTCTTACGTGTTCAAACAACAGGTCAGCACTTACGTGTTCAAACAACAGATCAGCTCTTATGTATTCAAACAGGTGAGCTCTTACGTGTTCAAGCAACAGGTCAACTCCTGCGTGTTCAAACAACAGATCAGCTTTTACGTGTTCAAAGAAACGGTCAGGTCTTCAGTGTTCAAACGACAGATGATCTCTTACGTGTTCAAACAACAGATCAGCTCTTACGTGTTCAGACAACAGATCAGCTCTTACGTGTTCAAACAACAGGTCAGCTTTTAGGCATTCAAACAACAGATCAGTTCTTACGTGTTCAAACAACAGGTCAGCTCTTACATGTTCAAATAACAGATCAGCTCTTACTTGTTCAAACAACAGGTCAGCTTTTACGAGTTCAAACAACATTTCAGTTCTTACGTGTTCAAACAATTGATCAGCTCTTACTTTTTCAAGCAACAGATCAGCTCTTACGTGTTCAAGAAACAAATCAGCTCTTATGTGTTCAAACAACAGGTCAGCTCTTACGTGTTCAAACAACAGATCAGCTCTTACGTCTTCAAACCACAAATGAGCTCCTACATGTTCAAACAACACATAAGCTCTTCTGTGTTTAAACAACAGGTCAGCTTTTACGTGATCAAATAACATCAGCTCTAACGGGTTCAAACAACAGATCAGCTCTTACGCGTTCATACCAGAAATCAGCTCTTACGTGTTCAGACAACAGATCAGCTCTTATGTGTTCAAAGAAAAGGTCAGCTTTTACGTGTTCAAACAATAGATCAGTTCTTACGTGTTCAAACAACAGGTCCGTGTTCAAACGACAGATCAGTTCTTATGTATTCAAACAACAGATCAGTTCTTATGTGTTCAAACAACAGGTCAGCTTTTAATTGTTCAAACAACAGATCAGCTCTTACATGTTCAAACAACAATTCAGCTCTTACGTGTTCAAACAACAGATAAGTTCTTATGTGTTCAAACAACAGGTCAGCTTTTACTTGTTCAAACAACAGATCAGCTCTTACATGTTCAAACAACAGTTGAACTCTTACGTGTTCAAACAACAGATCACATCCTACGTGTTCAAAGAGCAGTTCAGCTCTTACGTGTTCAAAGAAAAGATCAGCTCTTACATGTTCAAACAACAGATCTGCTTTTACGTGTTTAAACAACAGATCAGATCTTATGTGTTCAAAAATGTCAGCTCTTACCTGTTCAAACAACAGGTTAGCTCTTAGGTGTTCAAACAACAGATCAGCTCTTACGTTTTCAAAGAACAGATCAGCTCTTACGTGTTCAAAGAACAGGACAACTCTTACGTGTTCAAAGAACAGGTCAGCTCTTACGTGTTCAAAGAAGAGGTCATCCCTTACGTGTTAAAAACAGGTCAGCTCTTATGTGTTCAAACAACAGATCAGTTCTTACGTTCAAACAACAGATCAGTTCTTATGTGTTCAAACAACAAATCAGCTCTTACGTGTTCAAACAAGAGATCAGCTGATGTGTTCAAACAACAGATCAGTTCTTACGTGTTCAAGCAACAAATCACCTCTTACGTGTTCAAGCAACAGATCCGCTCGTATGTGTTCAAATAACACGTCAGCTTTTAATTGTTCAAACAGATCAGCTCTTACTTCTTCAAATAATAGGCCAGCTCTTACGTATTCAAACAACAGATCAGTTCTTACGTGTTCAAACAACAGATCAGCTCTTGCGTGCTCAAAGAACCGGTCAGCTCTTCGGTGTTCAAAGAAAAGATCAGCTATTACGTGTTCAAAGAACAGATCAGCTTTTACTTGTTAAAACAACAGATCAGATGTGTTCAAACATCTCAGCTCTTACGTGTCCAAACAACAGGTCAGCTCTTACATTTTCAAACAACAGATCATCTCTTACGTTTTCAATGAACAGATCAGCTCTTGCGTGTGCAAAAAAACAAGTCAGCTATTACGTGTTCAAACAACAGTTCAGCTTTTACGTGTTCAAACAACACATCAGCTCTTACGTGTTCAAACAACTGGTCAACTCAAACGTGTTCTAACAACATATCAGCTCTTATGTGTTCAAACAATAGATCAGCTCTTACGTGTTTAAACAACAGATCAGCTTATACTTGTTCAAACAGATCAGCTCTTGTGTTCAAACAACAGGTAAGATCTTACGTCTTCAGACAACAGATCAGCCCTTACGTTTTCAAGCCACAAATCAGCTCTCACGTGTTCAAATAACACATCAGCTCTTAAGTGTTCAAACAACAGGTCAGCTCTTATGTGAATATTCAAACAATATATCAGCTCCTATGTATTCAAACAACAAATCAGATCTTTCATGTTCAAACAACAGGTAAGCTCTTACTTGTTCAAACAACAGGTCATCTCATACGTGTTTAAACAACAGGTCGGCTTTTACATAATTAAACAACAGATCAGTTCTTACATGTTCAAACAACAGGTCAGCTCTTACATGTTCAAATAACAGATCAGCTCTTGATTAGATAACAAGTCAGCTTTTACGAGTTCAAACAACGGATCAGTTCTCACGTGTTCAAACAACTGATCAGCTCTTACCTTTTCAAGCTGCAGATCAGCTCTTAAGTGTTCAAGCAATAGATCAGCTCTTATGAGTTCAAACAACAGGTCAGCTCTAACGTGTTCAAACAACAGATCAGCTCTTACGTCTTCAAACCACAAATCAGCTCCTACGTGTTCAAACAACACATAAGCTCTTATGTGTTTAAACAACAGGTCAGCTTTTACGTGTTCAAACAACAGATCAGCTCTTACATGCTCAAACAACAGGTCAACTCTTACGTGATCAAACAACATGTCAGCTCTTATGTGTTCAAGCAATAGATCAGCTCTTATGAGTTTAAATAACAGATCAGCTCTAGCGGGTTCAAACAACAAATCAGCTGTTACGCGTTCAAACCAGAAATCAGCTCTTACGTCTTCAGACAACAAATCAGCTCTCATGTGTTCAAACAACAGGTCAGCTTTTACGTGTTCAAACAACAGGTCAGCTCTTCCGTGTTCCAACGACAGATCCGTCGTTATGTATTCAAACAACAGATCAGTTCTTACGTGTTCAAACAGATCAGCTCTTACGTGTTCAAAGAACAGGTGAGCTCTTACGTGTTCAAAATAGGTCAGCAGCTCTTACGTGTTCAAACAACAGATCAGCTCTTATGTGTTCAAACAGGTGAACTCTTACGTGTTCAAGCAACATATCATCTCTTACTTGTTCAAACAACAGGTCAGCTCTTACTTGTTCAAACAACAGGTCAGCTTTTACGTGTTCAAACAACAGGTCAGCTTTTACATAATCAAACAACAGTTCAGCTCTTACATGTTCAAACAACAGGTCAGCTCTTACATATTCAAATAACAGATCAGCTCTTACTTGATTAAGTAACAGGTCAGCTTTTACAAGTTCAAACAACAGATCAGTTCTTACGTGTTGAAACAACTGATCAGCTTTAACCTTTTCAAGCAACAGATCAGCTCTTACGTGTTCAAGCAACAGATCAGCTTTTATGTGTTCAAACAACAGGTCAGCTCTTATGTGTTCAAACAACAGATCAGCTCTAACGTGTTCGAGCAACAAATCAACTCCTACGTGTTCAGACAACACATCAGCTCTTATGTGTTCAAACAACAGGTCAGCTTTTACGTGTTCAAACAACAGATCAGTTCTTACGTATTCAAACATCAGGTCAGCTCCGTGTTCAAACAACAGATCAGTTCTTACTTGTTCAAACAACAGGTCAACTCTTACGTGTTCAAACAACATGTCAGCTCTTATATGTTCAAACAATAGAACAGCTTTTGCGTGTTCAAACAACAGATCAGCTCTAACGGGTTCAAACAACAGATCAGCTCTTACCCTTTCAATCCACAAATCAGCTCTTACGTGTTCAAACAACAGATCAGCTCTTATGTGCTGAAACAACAGGTCAGCTCTTACGTGTTCAAACAACAGGTCAGCTTTTACGTGTTTAAACAACAGATAAGCTCTTACTTGTTTAAACAACAGATCAGCTCTTATGTGTTCAAACAACAAGTCAGCTTTTGCGTGTTTAAACAACAGATCAGCTCTTACTTGTTTAAACAACAGATCAGTTCTTACGTGTTCAAACAACAGGTCAGCTCTTACATGTTCGAACAACAGATCAGTTCTTACGTATTCAATCAACAGATCAGTTCTTACGTGTTCAAACAGATCAGCTCTTACGTGTTCAAAGAACAGGTCAGCTGTTACGTGTTCAAAAAACAGATCAGCTCATATGTTTTCAAACAGGTGAGCTCTTAAGTATTCAAGCAACAGATCATCTCTTATGTGTTCAAACAACAGGTCAGCTCTTACGTGTTCAAATAACAGAACAACTCTAACGTGTTCAAGCCACAAATCAACTCCTACGTGTTCAAACAACACATCAACTCTTATGTATTCAAACAACACGTCAGCTTTTACGTGTTCAAACAACAGTTCAGTTCTCACGTGTTCAAACAACAGGTCAGCTCTTTCGTGTTCAAAAACAGATCAGTTCTTACTTGTTCAAACAACAGGTCAGCTCTTACGTGTTCAAACAACAGATCAGTTCTTACATGTTCAAACAACAGATCAATTCTTACGTGTTCAAATAACAGATCAGCTCTTACGTGCTCAAACAACAGGTCAGCTCCTACGTGTTCAAAGAAAAGGTTAGCTCTTACGTGTTCAAAAAATAGATCAGCTCTTACGTGTTCAAACAACCGATCAGCCTTTATGTGTTCAAACAGGTCAGCTCTTATGTGTTCAAAGAACAGGTCAGCTCTTACGTGTTCAAACAACAAATCATCTCTTACGCTTTCAAACAACAGATCAGCTCATACGTGTTCAAACAACAGGTCAGCTCTTACGTGTTCAAACAACACGGCATTTTTTACGTGCTCAACCAACAGATAAGCTCTGACGTGTTCAAACAACATATTATCTATTACGTGTTCAAATAACACATCAGCTCTTACTTGTTCAAACAACAGGTCAGCTTTTACGAGTTCATCCAACAAATCAGTTCTTGCGTGTTCAAACAACAGATCAGCTCTTACGTGTTCAAACAACAGGTCACCTTTTATGTGTTCAAACAACAGGTCAGCTTTTACGTGTTCAAACAACAGATCAGCTCTTACGTGTTCAGACAACAGGTCAACTCCTACGTGTTCAAACAACAGATCAGCACTTACTTGTTCAAACAACAGGTCAGTTCTTACGTGTTCAAACAAGAGATCAGCTCTTACGTGTTCAAACAACAGATCAGTTATTACGTGTTCAAATAGATCAGTTCTTACGTGTTCAAACAACAGGTTAGCTTTAACTTGTTCAAACAACAGGTCAGCTCTTACGTGTTCAAAGAAAAGGTTAGCAGCTCTTACATGTTCAAAGAACAGATCAGCTCTTACGTGTTCAAACAACAAATCAGCTCTTATGTGTTCAAAGAGGTCAGCTCTCACGTGCTCAAACAACAGGTCAGCTCTTACGTGTTCAAGCAACAGATCTGCTCTTACGTTTTCAAACATCAGATCAGCTTTTACGTGTTCATACAACAGATTAGCTCTTTCGTGTTCAAACAACAGGTCAGCTCTTACGTGTTCAATTAATAGATCACCTCTTTACTTGTTCAAACAACAGGTCAGCTTTTACTAGTTCAAACAACAGATCACTTCTTACGTGTTCAAACAATAGATTAGCTCTTACGTGTTCAAACAACAGATCAGCTCCCATGTGTTCAAACAACAGGTCAACTCTTATGTGTTCAAACAACAGACCAGCTCTTACGTGTTCAAAAAAAAGATCAGCTCTTACGTGTTCAAAAAAGAAATCAGCTCTTACGTGTTCAAATAACAAATCAGCTCTTATGTCTTCAAACAACGGGTTAGCTTTTACGTGTTCAAACAACAGATCAGTTCTTACGTGTTCAAACAACAGGTCAGTTCCTACGTGTTCAAACAACAGATCAGCTCTTACTTGTTCAAACATCAGACCACCCTCACATCACCACCACACACACGTCAGTATTCATGAAGACCTCGTCTTTTAGATGTTGCTTAGTTTATTATCTTACAGGTTCTTCCTTCTCTTGGTGTCTTCCTATTTATGACGACATGGCAGTACCAGGCGCCCTTCTCACAGCTCCCCGCGAGGTTCACCTCGTGAGGGACAGTTAAGCTGGGCCTGGAGGGTCTACCCTACACTTACGATGATTTAGTGAAACTGATGGAGGCTGTACATCGCTTACGGTCTACGCTACTCAAGTTTTACACCAGTGTAACGGTCAGAAACTCTAGTGTAGCTCCTCCTCCAACTTTGTTAAGGTAGTGGACCTGGAAATGTAATAGCATTAGTGAAATTATGTCTGACGCAATACAAGACACTGAACCTCCAGTGAATGTAAATGTCAGGAATAATGTAAACAAATGGAGGAGAAGCTAAAGAGGCCTATTTGATTTTGCAGGGTCCTTCCACTCTTATTTGTTCGGTATTGCCACGCAGGAAGGACTAAGTTTAGCCAGGAACCAGATTCACTCCTTGCAACATCATCAACTTGAAAAATAGATGTATTAAGTCTGAGGCCAAAATACTGAAACAAGATGCTCGGTACCTGAGTGACATTATGTTAACAGTTAATAACTTGACCCAGCAGGTGGAGCTAATGTGAAAATCTGTTAATACAATGTTTGCAAGGTTGACTATTTCCACATATGTTGATAGTTTACGTACATAAGTTACTTATTATGCAAATTATCTTATTGGCTTATTGGAAGATGTTAATAATCTGGTAAACCAAGTTGTCGCGCCATCATTTTCCCTTCTCGTAACTCACACGTATTGTTCACCAAGCGATGACACAATTCGGTTGTACCCCACCCAACAGCTCTCCCTCTACATCACGTGGCCAGTTATTACTCCTTACTAACGGTTAATGTGATTTTCGAAGCGGTCATTATCCATATACCATTCACTGACTCCCTTTTAATTATACAAAAGAGTCGCAAAAACTATCATTCTTACTAACGTCATAAACTATCATTCTTACTAACGTCATAAACTATCATTCTTACTAACGTCATAA
>JAUUDZ010452611.1:0-12561 GCA_032361705.1 Panulirus versicolor
TATATACACGTGCACACATGCAAACATACATACCTATACGTCTCAACGTATACATATATATACTCTCACAGATATATACATATATACACACATACATAATTCATACTGTTTGCCTTTATTCATTCTCATCGCCACCCCGCCACAAATGAATTAACAACCCCCTCCCCCGCATGTGCGCGAGGTAGCGCTAGGAAAAGACAACAAAAGGCTTATTCGTTCACACTCAGTTTCTAGCTGTCAT
Source organism: Panulirus versicolor (assembly GCA_032361705.1). NCBI lineage: Eukaryota > Metazoa > Arthropoda > Malacostraca > Decapoda > Palinuridae > Panulirus > Panulirus versicolor. Next base: position 242 of record JAUUDZ010452611.1, read on the forward strand.
GTATAATTCACCGAAACCACTTCTCTTTTTCCACATCCAGGCCCAACAAAACTTTGCATGGTTTACCCAAGACTCTTAACATGCCCTTGATGAATCCCATGACAGCACGTCCACCCCGGTATGCCACATCTTTCCAATTCGATAGATTCTTTGACGCTTTTCACCCTCCTGCATGTTCAGGAACCGATCACTCAAAATCTTTTTCACTCCATCTTTCAACCTCCAATTTGGTCTCCCACTTTTCCTCGTTCCCTCAACCTCTAATACATATATCCTCTTGGTCAATCTTTCCTCTCTCATTCTCTCCATTTGACCAAATCATTTCAAAACACCCTCTTCTTTTCTCTCAGCCACATTTTTTTTATTACCACACATCTCTCTTACCATATTATTACTTACTCGATCAAACCACATCACGCCATTATTGTCCTCAAACATCTTATTTCCAGAACATCCACTCTCCTCCGCACAACCCTATATATAGCCCACGCATCGCAACAATATAACATTGTTGGAACCACTATTCCTTCATACATACCCATTTTTTCTTTCTGAGACAATGTTCTCGACTTCCACATATTCTTCAATGCTCCCAGAACTTTCGCGTACTCCCACACCCTATGATTCACTTCCTCTTCCATGGTTCCATCCGCTTCCATATCCACTCCCAGATATCTAAAATACTTCATTTTCTCCAGTTTTCTCCATTCAAACTTACCTTCCATTTGACTTGTCCCTCAACCTTACTGTACCTAATAACCTTGCTCTTATTCACATTTACTCTCAGCTTTCTTCTTTCACACACTTTACTACACTTTGTCACCAGCTTCTGCAGTTTCTCACCTGAATCAGCCACCAGCGCTGTATCATCAGGGAACAACAATCTCTATTTTTACACAGTAAAAATTTTCTTTCACCCTGCCAATAAGAAATATTGAATCAAACTATACAGATTATCTGGGGAAAACAAAATTCTGGGCCTGTTAGAATAGATGTTTTAAAGGTACATCTTTCACTTTCCCAAGTTCTCTCTTGGGAATGGTTAACACGTGTGAAGTATGGTATCACACACAAAAAAAGTGAATGACATTTGATACACAAGTAAAGCAATAATTATGATATGTCATGATAGGCTGACTGAAAGATCTACTCGAGGTCACAATGTGATCATCTGCTAAATTTTACCTACATGCTCCATCTATGATGTCAGACTGCCAAACTTCCTCCACTCAGTTGCCATGTGATTCTGTTGTCCAACCCTCCTTTGTATTTTCTTGGCCTTAACAACACACTTTTGGCAGCCTAAAAGGTGATTCTTAAGCTGTACCCATGCCAAAAGAGAATCTATTTTGCAGGACAATGCCTGAAGTTACCAGCTGTACAATGAATATGTAAAATTTTTTCTCTAAAGATGACCCTCTTTGGGTTTCTTCTCTTTTTGATATCTTACCATGGATTAATCTTTCTTGGGCTACAAATTTTTGTGGTATATAATATTTTGACAAATAACTACTGGCAAAAGTCCTGTTGGACTCAATGAAACCATTCCATCTTACAGTTTTTCCTAAAAACCTTGTCACATTATGGTATTGCAAAATAATAATGATAAATCATTAGCTGTGGAATACTTTCTCAAGTTGAGACACAGTAAAACCCTGGTTGAATGACTTCCATGGCTTTCCCAACCAAGTACAAAATTCTTGCCTCTGAACTTGGAAAAATGACTTAGAAATAAAGTTTTACAGCAATGAATGACCTGAGGGGTAATATATATATATATATATATATATAATCACTCCACTTGCCTCATCACTCTCACTTCAGCCATTTCCAAAATTCTGAAAACTTTCCTTAACTCTTTCTTAAACATGTGGATTACCTTCCCTCAGATCAATAATATGGCTGATGCAGTGTAAGGTGTTCTAGCAATCTTTCCCATGTCAGCCAACTTTAGTCCTCCTTTCATAGGATTCTGATGCATTTGTCATGGTGTGGCAAAAGTCTTTGATTACTAAACTTTCTTCCTTTTGTATTTTCTGTTTCTCCCTCTCTTTTAATACACAGTTTATATTCCAATTGTTCCATAACACTGATTGTTGATGCTCTACAGGGTTCTGTTCCATCACTTACTCTTTTTTATTCTCCCCATAAATGATCTTTCACACTCTCACCTTATTCATTTAATAAACTGATAATTCCATGCCCAGTATTTCAACTTACCATCACTTCTATCCACCCACTCCAACTCTGATATCCATTCCTTTTCTGGTACTAAATGTATTTCCTATGTTGCATCACACCATGGGGAAGCATTAACCTTTTTAAATTCAAGTGCAAATGAGAAAGTTCTACCAATATCTTTTTCTAAACCTCACTCATTTCCTTCTATGGTATTCAGTTTCAGAACATTACAATTCAACCTTGCATAAGCATATGTTGGGCACAATCTTACCTACCTATCTATCTCTCTATATCTCTGATGCCCATTCCCTTTTTGGAACTCCTTCAAGGGGGTGACTGTTTAACTCCAATTGGAGTACAAGCATAACTGTATCTTTCACTCTATTCTAAAAATCCTACATAATGAGCTGGGCAAAATCTGCTTACCAAGAGCTGGGGATGTTGCACCGGTGTTACATTTACTCTTCTTGTATGCAACTGTTCTACATCTTTTTCAACCTCTCTCTTAGCTAGAACAGACTCAAAGGCCTTCTGCCCTAAAAATCCTTTCTCTACTTTGGTCCCCTACTAAATTGAGAAGTCTCACATGGTCTGTTTATGTCCTTACATGAGGATCTGATGGTTCCTGCCCTCGTCTGAATACCTAACTGATGCTTGACTAACATTTATCCATAAATATCATTAGCATTTTCCTTAAAAAAAAAAGTCTGTCATCCAGATATCATCACAGAAAGTGCATGTAAATTAAACACTTGAGGTGCTAACACTTATACATACCTTCAATAATATGATACATATAATAAATAGGAAGAGTGATGAATAACAGATAAAAATTCTATACATCATACTTTTAAAATTATCCCTGGGGACGGGAGAACGAACATTTCCCATGTATTCCCTGCATATCGTAGAAGGCGACTAAAAGGGAGGAAGTGGGGGGCTGGAAATCCTCCCCTCCATTTTCAATTTTCCAAAAGAAGAAACAGAGAAGGGGGCCAAGTGAGGATACTCCCTCTAAGGCTCAGTCCTCTGTTCTTAGCGCTACCTCGCAAATGCAGGAAATGTGAATACGTATGAAAATAAAACTTTTGAAATGAAGTAGATTACGAAGAGACATACGTGTTAAGTCGACAAATTTAAAACTGGAACAGAATAAAATATATCTAGGCAATTTTTGGCAATGAAAAACAAAACTGTTAATGAGATGCATGGACTGTAAGTTTTATTTCAGTTATCTGTCTACATTGGCCTTCAGGAATTCCATTATAGTCATACAAAATGAATAACTGTAAATTAATTTAATAACAGTTTCTTGCACAGCATTTTCACACATGAAGTAATCACATGCATAAAATTACATGATGTTTTTCATAAACTCCCATTCTCTCCTCATATAAAATATCAAATAGAGACAATTCTAGTTTTAGAATAAGGAGACAATTTACTGCAGTTTTACTCCATGTGTTTTTAGTGACAATCATTTCTCTATTTAATTATGTATATAAAGTTCTGAGTGTATGACATGTAAATAAATGAGTGTAGTGTGCTTAAACATGTACAGTACTATACTTAGGTGTATATTCACGTGAAATAGAGGCGGGAAAAAGCCCACAATTACTGTACTCTAGCCTTCCATCCTCCTTAATGCAGTCCAATCAGAACCCTACCATACCAATAAAGAGGAAACTATACTACTTTTTTGGATTTTTCTTTATATGCAGGTAACATACATATACTCTCAGGATTTTTTTCATACTGGGTGGAGCATAAAAAAAAAAAAAAAATTAAAATTTAAGAGTTAACTTGACTGCTGTCACCTATCTTCAACCTTCATTTTTTTGTGTGCCATGATATCGTTTCCCATCCTCTGTTCTACAGGTTTTATTGATGCCTCCACTCTCTTACTCTATCTGCATGTGCCCTAATCCCCATAACCATGGCTACTAGCACACATGTAGCAACTTCTTCCCACAGTTTCTGCATGGAGACTATCCACATGAGGAGTGACCATTGACATATCTCCACCCTTCCTCACACAGGAAATCTGTAACCTCTTCTATCTTTTGTTTTTTCATCTTACAACTTTCCCAACTTTAACCCTTAAGGTGCTATAAAGTCCATAACAGCATGTGAAAAAAGTTTTCTTCTCACCCAATGTCTTTTCTATCATATATCATTGAAAATATGCCTATTACAGCATTACATTTTCATGTGTTGGTATGGGAGGGTGTTTAGTGAACAGAAAAGTGCCTAGGTTGCCAGTATGGATGCTCCTTCTCTAAGTACGTATGTCATAATAATGATTTGTTTCCAGGACTGATTTCATTCTACATACACTGTACCTAATCACATTATACATTCTAGTTTTTTCCAAGCATATTCGACACTACACATACATACCATTTAAGTATTTTGACATACTGCTACCATTACATATTCTCTATCATCATATATATTATCTAAGTATTTACAAAGGCAGAACTTTTCTGAAAAAAAAATCTCTTAACAAAAATATAAACACTAATATTACAGAAAGTGTTTCTTCCATTCTCAAAATGACTATAATAAAGGGCGTGTAATTCAGGAATCACAGCAAGGTGACACATATATGTTAACATTTCTCTTCCAATCTCCGATATCTGCTTCAGGATATTTTTCTACTATTGAAAAAATTAAAGTTCAGTGAACTCTAAAAATAGATTTGTCAGTGCTAAAGAAATTTTCAATTCCTGATCATAATCACAGCGTTCTTTAGCTTTGAGACTGCACTTCAATCAGTTGCAGGAAAATAATGGTATCCTTTGGATTGAGAAGTTCCTTGATGAGACTGTACTCCAACTCATCTTTTAACAATGATACAATCTCAATGGAAGTGACTTTTCACTTGCAGCATAATCACATGAAAGCAATGTTTGTAAATGCCTGCTATAAAGATATCACCTACACTCTTAGGTATGTTTCTGAAGTTGATTATCAAGTCTTCATTCATATATTCATGAATAATGTAACAGGCAACTTTTGATACCAAAGAAATAATACTTCTGAAGATTAGCTTACTGTACTATAAGATATAAACTGAACTGGGATTAAAATCAACCTAGATGTTAAGCATATGGAAAACTGAATCACAAAGAAATAAGTTTGCTATTCATTCAAAATCCAGAAAGTGACAGTCTATAATGCCACTTCATATAATCAGATACAACTGTTAAGTAAAATGACTATTGGCAACCTCTTTCTCAAAAGTCGCAATACAAATTTCACAATTGTAGAATGAAGACCTGCTAGTTAAGTTTCAATACAGATACACCAGCCAAATACTAAACTTTTCAAGGCATAATTTCATGAATACTTTATTCCTGAAAACTGTGTTCTACTAAGGGTAGAGAAAAATTAAAATCTTACAAGACTGGACAGCACTTGAAAGTGTAGTGCATTTAAATACTATACGCTGCTTCAAATGACTTCTGAAATTTGACCTAGCCCCCTTCTGCTGACTTCATCAATACACAGCTGACTTTCTAACATATCAAATATCCCCTTTCCACAGGTCACCTTATTTTTCTCTACTTCCCAAAACATTTAATATCCTCTTTCCACAGGTCACCTTATTTTTCTCAAACTCTAGATGATTCCATATCTCATCCCCACCTCCCACCACCTCCTAATGAACCTAAGCACTCTCCAATATTTTCCTTGCACAATATCCTCTAAATTCTCTTCCAACTACAGTTGGGCTAGACATTCAAGCCTGATGGCATGCCTTCTCATATCTTCAAAATTTCACTGCTCTGTGCCTCCTATGAGGAATCCCAGGCTGACTGCTCTAAGCCTCATATTGATGCTCTAAGCCTCATATAATTTTCTTAAGGCTCTGGCCCTCATGTGATATCCCTGCTACTGTCTGATTCTACCAATACTCCATGACTGTCATGAGCATTCTCCTGCCATAGCTAAAAACAGAATATAAACATTAGTCACCCATAATACATCCTGGGAGATGCAAGTATCACGAAACGGCATGATGCTACAAATAAGTGCCCATGGTTATATGATACACAGGGTGACTGGGAGAAAGTGATGAAGAGGAAAGCTTATGTATGTTATATTTTTCAAATAAAGTGGGAAAACACTTTCTTCAATCATTTCTACATTTTTTAATAAGAACAATTTATCTCTATCCAATCCAAATTTCAAAGAATTCCAGTGCCAGACCTAGAAAATACATGTTTTGATACTGAAGAGTATACGAAAATGTGAAATTAGTTATTGCGTGTTTTGGTGGATTACTGACCTTTCAGGGCATTCTCATTGAAAACTAATTAAGCAGCAAAAAAGTGTTATGATGTACCTGAAACTTTTAAAATGATACATTTCATCAATATCTTATTCTCATAAACAACCTCACTCAACTAAATAAGGTGAGGCACATCAAATTTCACTCTACATACTAAGTAGTTAGACTGGGTTTCTTGGGTTGTTAGTGATATCTAAGGTTCCTGTTGATTTATTAGTTTAGGAAAGCTTGAATTTTAGCTCCATAACACCGAAAACTACAATAAATTACATAAAACTTAAACATTTCTAAAGGCGGACATGAGATATCACAATCCTAATAAGACTGATTTCCCTACACAACAGGAAAGGCTTTGATGCAGAATAAAACTGTAAAGAACAACTAAATGCATAAAAACACTACAGGAACTTAACCTATCTTCAACCCTAAACAGCAGTGCTCTCACTGTATTTAAACCATACAAAAAACACCTTCCCAGAAAGAATGCTGATATCATAAAAAGAAATACCTATAAATTTTGTACATTTCCTCCACATTGGTGCGACAGGATTAAGTGGACTGGGAGGGCCTATACAGAATCATGAATATTCCTTACCTGTGTTGGGAGGGCCTATACGAGAATCATGAATATTCCTTACCTGTGTAATTGTGTATGCTTTTGAGTTTCTTCCAGGCATAACTACATTCTATATACAATCAATCATACTACAGATTGTAGGAACTATTTCATGGAGTGATTTTCTTGTACATATTTCATGTCTTTTCTACACATTTTAATGCATTACACAGACAGAACTTTCTTTAAATGAATAAACGAACAAATAAGTATATTTGTAACAAATATATCAACGCTAACATCAACAATTTATCCGGACTTCCTTTAAATGAATACATGAACAAATAAGTTTATTTGCAACAAACACATTAACACTCACATCACCAATTTATCCGTTTTCTGAAACTAACTACAGCAATGAAAGCATATATCTGAAACCAACCCCAGAGGACACATGCATTCTTCTTCTTGTTCTTTGGGAGACTGAGATTTGAGACTCTTTTTCCTAGCTGTAGTGGTAGGCTGCTAGCGACATCCATGAACAATTATCAAAAGCGAAAATCAGTTGGATTATAAAGACATGAAGGAAGAATTATATCATGTGACAATGAGCAGTTCTATAAGGGTCATTAAATGATAAGAGATTTTGAGTCAACCTACCCTTGCCATACCTAACTTAGCCTATGAAAGTTACATCTACCCTACCACAAATTTAGCAGTTAAGTCAATGTATGTGTAATATATTTAACTTACCTACTGGGTATTGCAAATCTCGACATCAAAGAGTACAATATGGTGGAAAATACTCTTCACTGTTTACATACATATCAAAACTAGCTTTTTTTTTTTTTGGAAAACTAATGCAGCTCTTACAGAATAAAAGGAAAGTTGCAATGTTTATTTGGAGTATCATAATCTCTTCAACAATACTAAATAAGGTGATATGCATAATGTATAAATTTTTTACCCTTCCCTGAACATTCAAGATTTTTATATCTATATAGATGTTCTTTTCATCCTCACAGAAAGAGATATAAACTGCATAAATGTAACTTAGCTTTGTAACACCCATGGAGAAGTTGCTACTACTGATACCAGACATTAAATGAGCTATGCTAAAGGGAAAAGCTGGAGGCTTAAATTTACCCACCTTGGGTGACCTGATCACAACCTTAGGTGTTTAAAACACATATGCGAAGTGGGCAGAGGACAGTTCTTTGAGAAATGAAGGAACAGAACAACCAGAGGACATAACATGATATTAAGTAGGATACTTGCAAGTAAGGATGTAGAGATACTTTTATAGTAAAAATGTGGTGGATGAATGAGACATTAACAGACAACTAAGTTTATGCAGATACTACACATAAATTCAAAAGGTTGTGTGACGATACAGAAAGTTCAAGTGATGGGCCCCCACAAGTGTAAAATTCCCATCCTGTACCATACAAATAGGTAATTACAGTTCAGATGTCCAGTTTCTTTTTTTTAATGTTGGGGGCTCCAGTCAAGTACAAAAAGTCCAAATCAAGGCTAGGTCTTATCTGAAATATAAAGATTAATAAAAGGGAAGAAGAAAAGACTAGGGAAAGAGCTTACAAATACTGGAGAGAGAGAGAGAGAGAGAGAGAGAGAGAGAGAGAGAGAGAGAGAGAGAGAGAGAGAGAGAGAGAGAGAGGTCTTTAAAAATGTACAAGGTTATAATTATCGGGAAACGCATGAGAGGGTTTAGCTAGGTTATAGTTATTGGGAAATGCATGAGAAGGTAAAGTTATAGTTATTGGGAAAGACATGAGGGTAAAAAGTTCTTAATATTCATTTTTGCCACCTCACATACATTTTCATTTCATTCCTTCATAAACAAAAACATTTACAAATACGCTTTCTTAGCAACTTCATTAGTAATGTTTATAAAGATACTGTATACATATCTGAAGAAATTAGCAAGTGTGGCAACAATGACATAAACTACCCACTTCAATCATCTACTGTGCCTGCAAGGAAATTGCGAATGATCGTCCGTGTCTAAACATTTCAGACCTACACATGCCCCTACTCCCCCTCTCCTTAACCCAGTCCAGAATGTAGCCTTTAAACTGTGCTGGGAATTCTTTGTTTGTATATGGATGTTGATTATATGGCAAACATCTTCGTTTGTAAATGTTACAAGGAAAATTAGGTACCAGTAACATGTTTGTAAAATAACAAGAGAACCTATAAAAACCTCACCTAGTAGCATTAATGCTAGCAGAAATATTCCAACATCATCTACATGTCCTGATGGGATCACATGGCCACTCACAGTGATATCCATACATGGCATCTGGTGCAGCTTTGGCAGTGCATTTTCAAGAGTGTGGCTAATATATTTCCATAAGAATATTGTACATCAAAATAAATCTTGACTGCTAAGGAGTATATGTAAAGTTTTCATAGGTTCTGTTGATTCGTTTTCATGTACTTAAATTAACCACGCAGTATTTGCATGAGGAAAAATAAGTTTAGCTCTGCATTACTATTAGCTGGGAATATTGAGCAGTCTTGTTTTGCAATATTTGTGTTTATGGAATTGAGCAATGGTTACAGGGTGAGAGTTGGGGCAAAATATCTAATCAAACTATACAAGGCAACAATAGGGAGGGTTATGTATATAAGGAAAAATGTGGGGTCTCAATATATAAGTAGGTAAAACGCTTGAAAAAATTAACAGAACCTATTGAACTCTAATAGAAGGAGTGTGGTTGAGGGAGCAGAAGAGGGAGTGCTGAAATGGTTTGGTCACATGGAGAGAATGAGTGAGGAAAGATTGACAAATAAGATACATGTGTCAGGGGTGGAGGGAACAAGAAGTGTGGGAGACCAAATTGGAGGTGGAAGGATGGAGTGAAAAAGATTTTGAGCGATCGGGGCCTGAACATGCAGGAGAGTGAAAGGCATGCAAGGGATAAAGTAAATTGGAACGATGTGGTGCTGTCAGTGGATTGAACCATGGCATTTGAAGCATCTGGGGTAAACCATGGAAAGTTTTGTGGGGCCTAGATGTGGAAAGGGAGCTGTGTTTTCGGTGCATTATACATGACAGCTAGAGAATGAGTATGAACAAACGTGGCCTTTGTTGTCTTTTCCTTGCGCTACCTCATGCGCATGCGACGGGAATGAATAAAGGCAGCAAGCATGAATTATGTGTATGGGTATGTATGTATATGTCTATGTATGTAAATATATGTATACGTTGAAATATATAGGTATGTATATGTGCATGCTTGGGCATGCATGTATATACATGTGTATGTGTGTGTGGGTTGGGCCTTTCTTTCATCTTGTTTCCTTGCGCTACCTCGCTAATGTGGGAGACAGCGACAAAGTATGATAAGAAGAATGATAATATTTCATTTATTGAAAGCCTATCTATCCATGTATATTATCAATGAATATCATTGGAATGAAAACGTAGATGAGGATAAATAATGTGGAAACAACTCCATCTAATCAAAGTCTCGGGGAGTTCTACCCCTCTGGGTTCCCATCACTTAAACTCTTTATTATTGCAAGGATTTTGAATTTTTCCATTTTTCTGTATTGCCTGCATTCAAAGTTTCTTCACTTAGACTATGCCATTACATCACCACTGTCAGGTTTTTGAATGAATGTAAGTTCCATTTAGAGCATGTCAGTATATCTTGCCTGGGATATAACAAATGGTATAAAAGTGTAGTTTTTTTTTACATATCTAGGCAGAGAAAACCTTTCCAATCCCAATATGATGCTTTCAAAGAGATTTTTAAGATTTAAGAAATTGAGCCCAAACATGGGAAAAATTAAAACAAATGAAATTAGCACAAACATTCTGTTAATAGGTAGATAGCAGTTGGTAGAAGGTAGCAGTTGGTAGGCAGCAACCAACCAGTGCATCCTGCTTGGGTATCAGGAGTTTTAGTGACAGCTGTTTAGTGAGCCAGCACTTCAGTGGTTGTCAGGTTACACTCCTCTGACCCAGGTAGCTGTCTTTTTTCTGTCATACTCACTTGTGTACTGCTGGCATTCTGTCCACAAACATACAATTTTTCCTTGTCACACACAGCATGAGACAGCACTTAAATCACACAGCTATAATTTCCTGTGGTGAGCACTTTGTGCTAACCTTGACTTTTGGCAAAATGATATGAGCAGCAGATAGAAGTAGTAGGTAGGAACATTAAACAAGAATGTTAGGTAGAAGTAGCAGGTTGGAACATTTTTGTAGGAGCCTCCGCAAACACTGCACTTGCGTTCCCCTTTGCTAGTGGCCTGTTAAGGGTGAGGCACTAAAAGACTAAGAAGCGGCAGTGGAGTTCACCAGTTATGGAGACACTTTTGTCGTGGCCACCCCCTTAAGGGAGTTCCCAAAGAGAATGGGCTTCAGAGATATAAATAGATAGATAGATAGGTAGTCTATTAATATCACATAGAGAAGGTAAGCTTTTTGTGCAGTACAAGATAGGAGCTTTACACTCGTGCCCCATCTCTTTTATGTTTAGCACCAATCCCTTAACTCTTAACATTGGCACTCCCTCCCAGATTCAATCCCATGTACACACACACAAAGGAAAGAAAGGATCCTTACAGAATATGTCTCTATTATAAAACTTTTAAGGAAAACAAAATTTTCTTTAATTTTCCTTCATTTTGGTGTGAAAGGTTATTGAGTGGATGGGGAAGGACCTAAGCTAGTAGCATGAATGTACTCTATATATGTAATGAAATATAAAATCATTACTTTTTCCAGGCTTGATTTTCTTTTGTGTGCACCCAGTAACATTAAATTATCAAGGCATGATTTCACAGAACACATACATGTTTTGTATATATCCTTTGATTATTTTACATATAGATTATATATGTTTTTAAGTGTTTAGGTTATTTACACAAACAGAACTTAAGTTACATGAATGGATGAATAATTGACTTTCTTTTCATCAAAGATATCAACACTAATATCAGAGAAATTGCTTCTTTTATTCTGAAACTAACAATAGTATTAGCTTGTTCCATGTATCCAAAACTCTGTTGCTTAACATCATTGTATTTATTTATTTATTATACTCTGTCGCTGTCTCCTGCATTAGTGAGGTAGCGCAAGGAAACAGAGGAAAGAATGGCCCAACCCACCCACATACATGTGTATATACATACACGTCCACAGACGCACATATACAAACCTATACATCTCAACGTATACATATGTATACACACACAGACATATACATATATACACATGTACATAATTCATACTGTCTGCCTTTATTC
>JAUUDZ010452622.1:0-12560 GCA_032361705.1 Panulirus versicolor
GCATTCTTCCCTTTAAAAGCTGGAACAGAAGGAGCCAAGCGAGGAGTGTTCATCCTTCTCGAAGTGCCTTGCACCCTCAAGATCTCTTTCACTCTATCCTTCCATTTCCATTTCCGTCTCCCTATTCTTGTTCCCTCCACCTCTGACACATATATCCTGTTTGTCAGCCATTCCTCACTCATTCTCCCCATATGTCCAAACCATTTCAGCACATCCCCTTCATCTCTCTCAACCACATTCTTCTTCTTCTTAACACATCTTTCTTTTACCCTCGAACTAATTACTCGATCAAATCAACCCACACCACGTATTATCCTCCAATTTCCAACACAACCGCCCTCCTCCGCACATCCTCATCTATAGCCCATGCCTCTCGTCCTTACAACATCGTTGGGATTACAGCACTTTCAGACATACCCATATTCGCCCTTCCAAATCAAGACCTGTCTTTCCCTACACTCCACAATGACCCCAAAGCATTAGCTTCTCCCCGACCCTATGACATATTCGCTTCAATGGTTCCATTCGCCGTCATGTTCATTGCCAGGTATCTAAAACTCTTCACTTCCCTCATTTCCTTTTCCATTCAAACTTATACACCAACTAACTTGTTCTTCTATCCTACTAAATCTAAAAGCCTTATCAACTCTCATCGTCCTCTTTTCACAAAACCAGAACACCATCTTCTTCAGTTTCTTTCTTGAATCAGCCACCAGCCACCAGTACTGCATCATCAACAAACAACTGACTCACTTCCCAGGCACCTTCATCCCCAACAGACTTCATACTCACCTCTTTCTCCAAGGCTCTTGCAATTGTCTCCCTCAACATTCCATTCATAAACAAATCAAACAGCCATGGTGACATCACAAAATCCTACCACAGACCCACCTTCGCCTCCCTTTTACCTAGTATTCCACACGCCTTATACTCTTGATAAAAACTTTTCACTGCTTTTAATAGCTCTCCTCCCACACTATGTATTCACTAAATCTTCCACAAGGTTTCTTTATCAAGCCTATCATATGCTTTCTCCAGATCTGTATATGCAACATATAGATCCTCCCATTTCTCTAGATATTTCTCACACATCCTATATAGCAAACACGCATCCCTACCACTCCTAACACCATACTGTTCCTTCCCAGTTTGATGCTCTGTGCATACTTCCACCCTATAAATCACTGTTCCCCCATACAATATACCAAGTACACTCAACGAACTTATACCTCAGTCATTCGAACACTCACCTTTGTCCCATCCCCCACCTTACCTTTATACAATAATACTTTACATGCAGTCTTCCAATCCTCAGGCACCTCACCATTATCCATACATACATACACTGAAAATCGTAACTGACCAGTCAACAACATAGTCACCCACTTTCTTAAGAAATTCAACAGCAATACCATCCACTCCAGCCGCCTTGCCGCATTTCACCACCTCTTCTCTTCACCAAACCATTCTCCATCACTCTAACTTTACTTACCACACCAACCTAAACATCCTACATCTGCTACCCTATCATTAAACACATTCAACATTCCTTCAACGTACTCTTCCCACCTTATCACTACGTGGCAATACTTCCCCATTTGCAAACTTTATCGATGCTTCCGTTTATTCTCTTGTTTTTCTCACACTATTAACCTCCTTCCAAAACATCTTCTTATTCTCCCCGAATTTCACTGATACTCGCTAACCTCAACACTTCTTTTTCATATGTGCACCTTCCTACTGGCCTCATTCCGCTTTCTCTCATATATTTCCCAATCATTTTCATTCCTTCCCTGTAAGTAACGCCCATTTACCTCACTTTTCTCGTTCTCAAGCAACACTACTTCGTTATTCCATCACTCACTACCTTTTCTAACCTGCCTACCATGCACACGCCACACGTATCTCTTGCACATGTCATTACTGCTTCCCTAGATACCTCCTATACCTCACCCACTCCCCAAGTTTCATTTACTCTCACCTTTCGTTGTGCTACACAACCTCTCCACGTATTTCCTGACACAAGTCTCTTTTCCAAGCTCACTTACTCTCACCACTCTCTTCTTACTCATAACGTTTCCTTTTTTTCCGGAAACCTTTACAAGTTTTTGCCTTCGCCTCCACAAGGTAACAACCAGATATCCCTCCAGCTGCTGCTCGGAATACATGTACATCCAAAGGGTCTCTCTTTTGCACGCCTATCAGTTAAAATGTTATTCAGTAATGCCCTCTGACCATCATTCATGTCCCTCTTTATAAACCATTCCCAACCAACGGCACCTTTACAGCACACAACTCCTGAATCTGTTCACCATTTCCATTCCCATCGCTGAATACCCCATGTCCCCCAGTTATACCCTCAAGCACCACGTTGCTCACTCTCGCATTCAAATCACCCATCACCAGTACCCGGTCTCTTACATCATGCCAGCTGACACACAACTCACCTGCTCCCAAAACACTCACCTCTCTCCATCATTCTTCTCGTGGCCAGGTGCATAAGCACTAATAATCATCCATCACTCGCAACCCACTTTCAGTTTTATCTACTTCAGTCTGAAGCTTACTTCCCAACACTTTTTTCACATATTACCACAATTCCTGCTTCAGTAGTAGTGCTACCACTTCCTTAGCTCTTGCCCTCACACCAACTCCTGACTTTACCCCAACATTCCCAAACCATTCTTCCCCACTGACTTTGAACTATACTACCTATCACTCACTTCCTTCTCATCTTAGTTGCATCCACAAACATTTAGATTTATCTTATAAAAAGGTTACAAATTATACTCTTGGCATTTTATTTAATGCCAACCTACAGGTCAGGCTTGAGGATGTATTTCATAAAGCTCAATTCACTTGTGTACAGTTGATGGTATCAGGGCTGTGGTAGAGTTTATGGTTATTTTGAACTCTGGTAATGGTTGCTGTCTTAAAGTAAGGACACATGATAGTAATAACAATAATTTCTTTACAAAGTTACAAAAAACCCTAGATACAGTTTGTGTGTGTGTGTGTGTGTGCACTTAATGTATAAGTATGCATGTACATACTTACCCATTTGTATTGTATTAGAAGGCGAGTTTTACACCCATACAACCCCATCTCTTGAACATTCTCTACAGTTATCTTAAATTTATGTATCTGTCTGTATTAACCATGTCCTCCATCATTCTATTCTATTCACCCACCACTTTTATACTATCAAAATACTTCACATCCTTTTTAACAAGTTTTAAGCTTAATTTCATGTTATGTCCCCTGACTACTCTATCCTTACATCTCTATCAAAGAACTGTTCCCTACCCATGTCATCATTCTGTTTCAAAAACTTAAAAGGTTGTGATCAGGTCACCCTTCACTCTTCTCATTTCTTAAAGGTGGGCATATTTAAAGCCACAGCTTTTCACTGTACCTTAGCTCTCTTAATTCTGGTGCCATCTTTGTTCCCCTCCTCTGGACCTTCTCTATTAGCTTTGTGCCTCTTTTGGTGAAGTGACCAAACTTGAGAAGAATACTCTAGTTTTGGCCTTATATGTGAACAGCATGCAGAATATTTCCTTATCCATATACTTCGTAAGTATAAATTGGTAGACATTCATTAACCAGGAAGGTATATTACTGGTGCTACTGCCTCAGTATCAGGAGGGCTAGTGATGGATATATGGTGAGCCAGCACTTCAGTGGTTGTCAAGTTGCACTCCTCTGACCCAGGTAGCTGTCTCTTCTTTCTACCTCATCTGTATGTGGACTGCTGACATTCTGTCCACAAGCATACAATCTCTCTTTGTCACACATAACACTTGACAACACTTAGCTCACAAAACTCATTTTCTATAACTCTAAAATGTAGAAGCAGTCAGGAGGAACATCTGGCTGAAGCCTTTGGAAATACTGAACTAGAGTTGCCCTCTACCAGTGGACTGTTAAAGGCAAGGCAATAAAGGCTCTTAGCCTCATTACTTTACATTGGCTTGGGATGAATTTCATCAGTCATGTATATGAACAATTTTGGTGTCTGTTTAGGTGCCCCTGTAAAGTGATGGAATCCTCCTCACTTTTCATTTCCTTCATGACTGGCATCATCTGCAAACATATTCATGTAGGAGTCCACACCTTTAAGCAAGTCATGCAAATAGATAAAAAAAATAACAGTCCCAAAACAGAACTCTGAGGGCACTCCACTGGTGACCTTCACCCATTTGCAGAGGCTTTGTTTGGCATGTGTCCTTTGTTCTCTTCCACTAAGGTAATCGTCTATCCAATGGAGATGTCTACCTCTTATTCTTTCCTGGTATTCCAGCTTCTTAATCAGCCTCTGGTGCAGTACTGTGTCAAACACTTTCTGGCAGTCAAGATATAATCAATCTATCCAGCCTTCCCTTTTCCCCTTTGTCTAAGATAGAGATTGCTCATTGACAGAGATCTAAGAGGTTTGTTACATGACCTCCTTTCCCTAAAACCATGTAGCCTCTCACTTAGGTAGTTTTTTCTTTATAGAAAATCATCCATCTACTTTCTGATTAACTTTTTCAATATCTAACAAACCACATACATCAAGGAGACTGGTCTGTAAATAAGCCTCTTCCTAGTCTTCTTTCTTATAGAGGTTTATGATGACTGCCCTTTTACATTCCCTAAGCACTTTGGCTTTCTCTAACAGCATCTTGAACAGTATTTCAAGAAGTCTGTCTAATGTATCAGCAAACATCTGCAACATGTTGGATGAAATTTCATTAGAACCATGAGCTTGGTATAAGTCAAGACCTTTTAGTATTTTCTTGATGTCTTTTCTAGCTATATCAA
This sequence comes from Panulirus versicolor, assembly GCA_032361705.1. Lineage (NCBI taxonomy): Eukaryota > Metazoa > Arthropoda > Malacostraca > Decapoda > Palinuridae > Panulirus > Panulirus versicolor. The sequence continues at coordinate 4,807 of JAUUDZ010452622.1, forward strand.
TATTTTCTAACACCTCCCTGCCCCCAAACTCCATCTCACTATTGATGGGATCAAAGTGTCTTTCACTATGAAAACACATTTGAACTTGTTATTTAGTTCCTCACATACCCCTACAGCATCTTTTATTAATCCCTTAACTGACACTCTAATTCAGACAAATTCATGGAAAAGTTTTGGATTTTGACAAAATTTCTTTAACCTTCTTTTGTTATCCTGCAATACTCATTCCTTTCATTCCTTGGTCTCTTATACCTTGCATAAACTGGGTGGCTGGAGTGTTGCTTATATCTGTGCCACAGCAAATCTCTAAGCTCCCTTGCTTTTTAACATCTTTGATTATACCATTCTTTTCTCTTTCTACACCTCTCCTCTGTATATTCAAATTAATTTCCTTGATAGAGGAACAGGATTCTACTTCTGTCACTCGGTACCCCTGTACAATACTACTAGAAGCATCTGGCAAATGTTATGAGGACATGTAAACTTCTGTATATGATGCTAGAGATACACATTTTCTAACTCCTTTCACTGTAAATGTCATAGAACCTTTGACTACAATACTTTGGTTCCTGGCTACTGAACTCCACATCCCCTTCTATGTTACCAAAGAAACTATTATGTTCTGTGTAGTTTCCACAATTCAATCTCCTCCTCAAGTCTCGTCTCTTAACTTACTTCTTTACCACATAATCAAACAAGAATTACAAGATCATTTCTTCAGATTTTTTTATTCTTTACAACGGAGACTCCAGCCTTAGAATAAAGTTTACATCAAGACTGGGCCTTAATTCAAATACAGGAAGGTTAATAAAAGGGAAAAATAAGAGACAAGGGAAAGTGTTCATCAATTCTGGAGAAAGTGAAAAAACTTGTCTTTTAAATTGCGCAATGTCATAGTTATTGGGAAAGACATGAAAGGGTATAGAGTTCCAAAGCTATGAGGTGTATGGAAAGAAAATGATATCAAAACAGCATGCCCTTGAGTTGCAAATGGCCACACAGTAACCATGTGATGCAACAGCTTGCTGAGTATTGCATGGTCTAACTAGAGGAAGGTGTACACAAGCAGCCAACTCTCGGGAGCAAAAACTAATGTAATACCTACAGAACAGGGAAAGTTAACAAACATTGCAGTGAAGGGTATGCAGGTCAAAGTAAAGATGCAGAGCTAAGACCCTCCTAGATGTGAGAGCAGTACAAGGAATAGTCAATCCTTTGTATAAACAGAGCAACTGTTTGGATGAAAAGAAATTTTGACATTTAAACAGGACTCTCAGTTTCTTAAAGGCAGACAAAGCTATTTCATTCATGTGGGGTTTGCAAGATATAGTGGATGTTATGGTAATACAAAGCATGTTCATTAAATCAAGAGGTTGAATTACAGAATCATTAAAGGAGAGAGGAGTGAGGAATTCGCAGCAGAAATATGGGCAGTAGCTGGTTCTTACAGAGATTAAATTTAACCAGATCTTGTCTACCTCACAGAGATATCCTGTCAAAGTCTGAGTTTAATAAGGAAGTTATGTCAAGGAGAGACACAGATCAATTGAGAGAAGAAAGAACAAAGCTGAAGGATGTGGAGGAATGCAGTGTTGAGACATGCATTCAATTATTTATAAAAATCATTGATAAAAAGAGGAAAAAGTGCAGGAGTTGGGACTTAACCCTGAGAAACACCACTGTCGATGGAGAAAGGAGGAGAGGATGATCCATCAAAAACAAAGATAGATCAGCCCGAGAGGAAGCTAATCATGAGGGAGCATAGTGAGGGAGAGAAGCCAAAAGAGGGAAGCTTAGATAAGATACCTGGATATCACAACCTGTCAAAAGCTACGGATATGTCAAAGGCAACTACATAGGATTCCCCAGAATCTTTTAAGGATGATGACCTGACATTAGTGAGATAGGAAAGAATATTACCAACGGATCTCACTTTACGAAAGCCATACTGGTAATCAGATACAAGACTGCGAGATTTAAGATGTCTGAGGATATGGGATTGGAGGAGGTATTCAGATTTTGGAAGTGGCAGCTGTCAAAGCAACAGGATGATAGCTAAATGGGTTAGAATGGTCATCTTTCTTAGGAATGGGATGTACTAACACATGCTTCCAAGAAGACGGGAAATTGCTGGTCTTTAAACAGAAATGAGCAAGAACAAATGCAAGGTGAGAGGCACACTCATTTAATACATGAGGATGGATTCCACCAGGTCCATAAGTTTTGCTTGTGCTCAGAGACAGAAGCGCTATCAAACAGTATGAAAAGAGGTCATGGGAAGGGGCATAGAATTAGAAGGAGAAGCATCAAGAAGTGAAGGAATGTTGGAGTCATCCAAGGTGGAATTAGAGGAGAAACAACAACCAACAAGATTTACTTTGTCTACAGAAGAGACAGCTACAATACCATCAGAATGGAAAAATGAACAAAAGGTAGAGCAACAGAAGTTGTTTGCGATACCCTTACCTAAAAACCAAAAAGACTTATCTGTGAATAACAAAGAGAGGTTATTGCACTTTGAATAAAGGAATGCTTTGCTTCACAAATAACGTACTTGTAGTGATTACAGGCAGTGATAAAAGCTAAATAGGAGTCAGAGGAAGGAGAGGTTTTTCCTAGTGTGATATGCCTGATTCCATGTCTGAATGGCCTTAGAATAGAAATGGTTGAACCATGGATTGGAAGAAGAGGTCATATTGGAGGAAGAGAGAATAAATGCTTCCATTCCCACAACAATAACCTCTACTATGCATCTGGTGGGGACAGAAGCATCACCACATAAGGGACAGTAATTTACCCAAAGAAAGTCTGAAAAGAATTCTTGAAAGTCATTCCAATCACCTTTGTTGAGGAGCCAATATCTGCATTAACAAGGGGCTACTGGAGGGGGAAGTGCCATTAAAATAGATACATTTATGAAGGAGTGGTCAGATGGAACTATTGGGATGAGATTGTGTATTCACAGTGCAAATGATCATAGGTGAGAAAGAGATCCAGAATGTTAGGAGAGTAGTCCCAGTTGTCAGGAATATGGGTGGGGTGGGAGGTAATTTGCTCTAGAGCAGTGAGAATGGAGAATGTGGGGACTTCAATCCCCCACCATCCTTAAGGGAGGAATTCAACCATTCCCTACATGGTGAACATTGAAATCCCCTGCGTAGAGGATCTTGATTCGTGGGCGAGAGGATGCCACAATCTCATGGCATGAGTTTAGATAGTCAAAGAAAGATATAAAATTTGTAGTTATGAGAGCAGAAGTGAAACAAACGAAAAGTGCAGTAGTTGAGAGACAGACTGTAAGCCACAAAGTTTGGGTACTTGTGGTCCTTGAGGCATGGAACAAGTGTGTTGCTGTTGGAGGAAGCACAGACACCACCTTTGAATTGGAATCATGAGCAGGGATTACATTAATTATGAAAAAGGGATTGGTGAAAATATCATTAGATAATTAGGTCTCAGAGTGAAGTAAGAAATTACAAAAGGTACAAACAGATGGTGTTTAACAGAAGAGAGGTTACAAGAGGGAACATACATGTTCGTACAGTGATAAGAAAAACAGGTAGGTCTAGCCCTCCCTCTCACTGGCAGTACATTTATGCAGGAACTCAGAGATTCATAGCACCTGGAGATGCATGGGACCTGGGGCCATAGGCTTGTTGGATTCTATCATGACTGGATATAAAAATCATTGTGCAGACAGGAGCTGGCAAGAGAGCTTACATGAAGAAAATAAGTGAGGTTTCAGTAGATTTATAGTGCTCATATAGAAAAGTTGGCAGGACTAGATTGGTAGTCCCATTCTGATGAGAAAGAGAGTAAGACCAGCAATTCTATCATGGAGAGTGTAAGATGGTTCCAGGCTAATTCCATGTTACTCTGTGTGAATCGGTCCTTCTCATCCTAGTGTGTTCACTCATATGAATATTCAAGTACACATTCTAAAAATCTGTGTCTTTATCACTCCCTGTCACCATGAGAATCCAAATCCCTCCAGTCTATCTCCTTACACCTGAAATTCCCCATTATCAGAACTTTATTTTCTCTGAGAAGTGCTTGATCTGCTGCTTCATATAGCATCCTGATTGTTCCTTTGTTGCTCTCATGCTATATCTATTTTGGACCATTAAAATTCTTTGGAGAGCTATATATCATCAACAAAACTATGCAATTCTTTCCAGCAATTACCCTTCTCATTATGCATCATCTGAATGGGGCATCTAGTACTGTTTCTTGAAACTTAAGGTTATCTCTCATTAGGAGAACCAAACCTCCTCCTTTATTTTTTCTCCCCTTCCTTACTATCATATATCCCCTTTGGACAGTAAAAGTGAGATCTTTTTTCTTTCATAAAGTGTTTCCACAACCCCAACAATATCAGGTGCACTTGTGTCATGTGCTTGGGAAGGAACTACCAAAAGTTCATGTATATTTCATGATAGGATCCCTACCAGAACATATGCTATCTAAGGCATTTGAAAAAAAAAAAATGTTATTGAAATAGGCAACATGTCTTCCTGTGGTAGGTAGCAGTTGGTGGTAGGCAGTAGCTGGTAGATAGTTATCGACCAGGGAGGTATATTACCAGTACAACTTACCAGGGTATCAGGAGAATTAATGATGGCTGTGTCATGAGCCAGCACTACAGTGGCTGTCAAGAAGCACTCCTCTGACCCAGGAAGCTGTCTTTTCTTTTTGCCTCATCTACATGAGGACTGCTGGCATTCTGTCCACAAACATACAATCTCTCCATGTTGCACATACGACTTGACAAAACTTAACTCATACAACTCATTCTTTGTAACTCTAGATTTTTCTGCAGCAAGCACTATCCACTAGCTGTGCCTTTCGGCAAAATAGTGAGAGCAACATATAGAAGTAACAGGTAGGAACATTAGACAGGAGCATTAGGTACAAACAAGAGGTAGAAGTAGGGACATTAGGTGGGAGCATAAGGTAGACATTCTAGGTTGGAATATCAGGTAGAAATAGTCAGTAGGAACATTAGGTAGGAGCCTCTGAAAACACCGCACTAGAGTTGCCTTCTACCAGTGGTCTGTAAAGGGTGAGGTACAGAAGGATAAGAAGCAGCACTGGATTTCACCTGTTATAGAGACTCTTTTGCTATGACCACCCCCTTGAGGGAGTTCCTTGAAGGAAAGGTCATCAAAGATACAGACAGATTCTGCTATGTGCATCTGTAAGACAATACTTATTGTTTTAAGTGCCAGTACTTAAAGAACTCACCTGTTTTTATAGTTTTCCTTCCTGCTTAATATTTTCTCAGGACTTTCTTCGTGTAATACAGGGCTGGAATAAATGGTTCATTCAGAGTCCATCGGTGATTGGGGACCCTTGACAGTAATACCCCCCTTTATCCCTTGCATGCTTATTTTTGTTAGCTCATGAATATGCTTTTGCTTTAAAAAATTCCAGAAAAATGACACGCCTCACTTGGAGACAAGTATCCCCATGATGAGACCAACCAGTCAATGGTATGGTAATTAGAGTATAAATAATATAAATGACATGTTTCACATTTACTTATCTTGACTCACTTCATGGAGATGACAAACGGTAAATAAAAAGCCATAATTATGGGATAATCATATAATAAAAACAATACCAATTTCATTCAGTATTATTCTGTACAAATAATGAGCTTATGCACTCTCCATCTCAATTAACTCTTGGAGCCTGTCTGGCGCAGAGGACATGTAATTCCTCATAGGTGTGGTTTGGCAGGAAACAATTCCCACTGAGTCTTAGTTTTAACATGGGCCATCAATTGCTCCACTGTCCAATTTCGGGCTGGTTCCCATGTGTTGACCATATTTGCCCTTAATCTCGATCAGGTTATAATTACAGCCCTTGCTAAGCCAGTCCAGGAGCTGCAGGTTCTCCAAACCTGCAATCCAACCCTGGACAGCTCTTGCCATATGCCTTGGGCAGATCAGTTATAATCACAGCCCTTGCTAGGCCAGTCTAGGAGCTACAGGTTCTCCAAACCTACAATCCAATCCTGGACATCTCTTGCTATTTGCACTGGGTACTAATCTTGGACAAATATCAAGGGGCTCGGGAAAGAAGGGGAAGTCCTTTTCCAAAGGAAAGATAGAAAAAATTCTTGCAAAACTTCAGTGCATTTTGCTGCAAAGCATCCCCTTTGATTCTCATAGCATCTCCCACTCCATGAATGGAGATATAGCCCCACATGTCGCAGGCCTCATGTCCACTTCTTGTCTCATAATGTTGGCATGATCATATCTACAAAAGAGAAATACAAAAATCACTATATTTCCAATGCAAATCATTATACAAGCCTATCATTTTACACCAATAATATAGATTTAAAGTAACAATCTTACCTGACAGACTTATGATGAACTTTTATGTTGCTTCACATGTAGTTCGAAGAGCCTGTATTTGATAGTAATAATCATAATCAGAAACATTTTTGCTGACACTCACAAATGACACGAGTCTTAAGGTTTTCTACATAACTGAATGTAAGATGTGCTAGAGCTGCCACTATCTTTATAACAATAGTTAAGCAGTGTTGTTTCAAAAGACAATGAGGTCACATTACCTGGTGTTATTCCTCCTTCACATGTGAATATTCGCATGATCTGAGAACCTGAATGTCTTCAATTCATCAGAGAAAACCACCTTGGATCATATGTCAAAGATTTCATTAACATGCTGGCATGCAAAACTGTGCCTGGAAGCATGGTGTGAGTCACTGAGCCTTTTCCTTTTAGGCAAGAACCCTATGGTACATTTCCACCTCATGAAGATGTCTCTGGACTGGACTGATGGAAACATCCAAGTGAAGACTGTATAGTAAGTGCCATATCATTCACTATCAGGTTTTCCTCTCCTGCTTGTATTATCCTCTCATCCACTTAAATGGTTAGGGCCTAGGGACAGGATCTCCTTGCTGTAAAAAATAAAACTAATTTTGACAGTCAGCGTGATTATGAGAAGCAAACAATAATTTATCAAGCTGATATCTATGTTATGTCATAGTCAGAGATCAAAAAAGGTTTATTCATACATACGCAAATTAGTCAAATTTCCATTTTCTTCCCATCTCTTCATCCATTTTGCCAAAAAGGTAAGTGATATGGCTAGCCAGTGGGGATGGCTTAAATGCTGTAGCCACTTTCTCTAAGGGCAACAATCTGCTCTTGCAGAGGTGCTTAGTTGTCTCTCCTATTTATGACGAAGACCAAAATCTAAGTAGTCTCGATATACCTCTGGTGTTTGGACAACACCCCAATTTCTCAGGATTGTCTGTCTCTGAATCCTCATCATCACTGTGGCTGGTTGCTGAGATGCTAATGGAGCATTCTTTAAATATCGAAATTACATGCCAAGAGTTGTTGGAGAGATGATGAGTAGTTTAAGATATTATGAAGTAGTGTTAAAGTGTTGAGGGCATAACAGTGCTGGAGAGAGAGAGAGAGAGAGAGAGAGAGAGAGAGAGAGAGAGAGAGAGAGAGAGAGAGATGGGGAGGAGTGTCAACTAGGTGGTTAAAGTTGCTCCAAATGAGTACTATTTTGATTTAATGCAATGCATAGGTACCCACATATAATTACATGGAATCTGAAAGTAGTATATGATTATATCAAAAGTATTATGGATGTGAATTGGAATGACGTGGTATTCTGGGGTCGATGTGCTGTCAATGGATTGAACCAGGGCATGTGAAGCATCTGGGGTAAACCATGGAAAGGTCTGTGGGGCCTGGATG
>JAUUDZ010452633.1:0-12559 GCA_032361705.1 Panulirus versicolor
CTTACAGTGAATGTATGTACAATAGTGTATGCGTAACCATTTGTTAGGAACATCAAATTAGCAGCAAGATATTTAACAAGTGTTCTACCTCGTTTATGAAGGAAAGCTAGCCATCTACTTACTACCGTCACAAAATGGAAGTCACTTAACTAAAACACAATTCCATCTGTTTAGGGACGACAGGTTGTAAACATGTATTACAACAGCCATGATCGCTCATATGCCTGATCCTATACAGTCAATTAAGCTACACACTACATGCATACTAATAAAGCACATTAAACAAGTGACTAATTTTTAATTAGAGAAAATTATGGACCGATAGAAACTGATGATATTAGCTAGACGCCTTTACGGCTAAGTTCAAAAGAGACAAGTCTGATAAAATCCTCCTCATAAACTGCCCTACTGTGTCCATACTTAACCTATTTACTGTAATGTGCACATCAGGAACATACAAGGCTTCCCACCCCGGGGAAAATCTAGCATAAGGTAAAATCTAGTTCAACTACACTTTTTCTGACACAATTAAGCAAATAAACAAGCAAACCTACGGTAATTTTTTTTTCTAATTCTGGTCAGCTTAAACCCTACATTTTCCCTCGTCTTCCATGCCCTACCTTTTTCTCTATGGACTTTAAAGTTTTCAACTGGCAAGCATTAAAGATGTATAACAGGTAAACATCTATTCAAATCACTGAATGAAAATGGACATTCTATCAAATTTTAAACACTGTGACATGCAGTTCTCACATGAAATACATACACCATAAATCCCAAACACAATCAATATGTTCGTACTTGAAAAAAACAACGTAATCCATATACCATTCTAGGGTTTGGACCTCAACCTACTGAGTGCACTTCTAATCACAGGCCTGTGGCCAATCAAACTGCGGTACTTTAAAAAAAAAATGGCAATACCGAACATAACAGTAGAAATTACAACGGAAATGTTCAATATTACCGCAAAAAAAGGCATTAGATACCTGATAATAATGACTGATGTCGACTGTTAAACAAATATTCACGTACAACTTACCACAATAATACACGGTATTTACTCGTTGCTTAGACTTCAATCTGGTGCAGATACTAAGCATATGTCACCTTGCATCATGACCACATGGCCATTATAAACTTTGCTCAACACTCACTGTTTCAGCACAGCCGCCATGATGTCAACAAACACTGGGTCAGGTCAGCGCGCTGTTTGTGTGTAATCCAATTGCTAAATCAGCCTACTTTCTCAGTCTTTCACCGTTATTTTCGTTGTTATATTCTCAAGCATATTACAATATATAATTGTACTATATTGTTTTGTACGCTGTAAAATAAAAGTTAAGGAGTTTCCGCAATTTCTCAAAATTCAAGGTTTAAAGTGACATATTGATGAATATGTATTTGCCAGTAAATATTCATATAGACTAATATCTAGTAAATTTTACATTTATTTTTCTAACAAATTGCACCAAGTGGAAAATCATTTTGATATATTTTACATCATTTTTACATAAACAATCGTTCCCCAAGTACCTGCTTCATTTTCTTGTAACGCTCTTGTTCTGCATATAGAAAACGATGCATAGATTTGCCGAGATCCTACAAAAATTGTGTATTACATTAATATTCCAACGATCTATTTATCCTACTATTATTCGTAAAGTTACATCAGAATAATTTCTACCATTATAAAGCCCCTTTTTTATAGTATAAACGGCAAACTAAGCTTTGTAATATTTCTACAAGAAGGACCGATCTGAAGAGGAAATCAAAAAGTTAACACCAAGACAAAATCAATCCAAACATGGTGTCTCATTCAGATTAAAGTGCAATGTTCTCCATGACAGACTTTCAGAACATGGCAGATCACTAATATTTCCTGTGCCACATTTATGAGCAGATGTAATACTCCAAAAAAACACATATCATTATATAATTATAAACATAATTTTTGGAGAAATTGGCTTTTTCAAGGAAAATGTAGCCTTTTGGAAATTCAATGACTGTCAAAATATTCCCCTTTTTTAATATTTTCGTTATTACTCTTCATGTTTATTTAAAACTATATGGTTTTACTGATATTAGTGTCAACTGCTGTTTTTTTTTTGTTTTACTATGTATGTACTGATTCATCTTTGAAATGTTTCTTTACCTTCCACAATCGATAATTATATCTCATGCTGATAAAATGATTTTTGTTACAAATTTTAGTCGGCTGAAATTACATGACACGGATTTTTCTTACATGATTGTCTGTACTGCTTTTTCCCTGAATCAAATGTATCTAGCCAAGCAACTACACGTGCTGTGTGCAGTACAGGTTAACAGTCCAGAGAATACTCATCTAAGGTTGACTGCTTTTTTAATGTCCTCCAGCCGCTAGATGAATATGCCAGGCCGAGTCAAACATGTCTAGGACTGATAGCAGGAGAGACTGTTCCTCGTCTATGTGTGAGATTATCTGGTTCGTGTGGTGTGTGTACGGCTGAGAATCATAAGGTTTCTGGTAGTTTTGCATCTGGATAAGTTGGATGGGAATGGCTGTGGTGGCTTGAAGCACCATGCAAGTCTCGCGCTATTTTATTCGCTTTGGCGTGGAAACCAACATTCCGAGTCCTATATGTATGCAATAACTGGTCCTTCACTTGGTACAGCTGTGTTGCTGACACAGTAACACACTTTTTCTTTCCTGCTACCCACAGGCAATCCAAAGTTTCACAAGAGCATGATCCAGAAGAAACGATGAATGAAAGTCTCACCTCCCACTTGATATCTTTTCCCTCGTTTGGACTTGTTTTATAGCCTTATACAAATTGAACACCTTATGGTCTTTTTTTTTTCAATATAACACTTCACGATGGATATCTGTTCTCACTGGGTCATCATATATTGTGGATATCCGTGCTAACGAGGTCTACACAATCGCTGCCTCATCTCCAATCTCTATATTCACCTCCGTTTCTAATATTTTTCATTGGTCTGCATCGCATGTGTATGGATGAAACTAATTTTTTCACTAAGACATACAGAAGAAAATGGCTCTTCCCTACAAATTACACTTCTTAAAGTGGATGATCTTGTTCTCTGTGGTTCCTGCTCGGCATTATCCTTGGTATGGTGATATAGGGAGCATCTGTCACTTCAGCAACATTGGGCTAATCCATGTCCATGTTAGCATCACTAGACTCTGTTACCAGTTACTCTGATAAGTTTTTCTTGAGATCCCATTTTGGAAGTTTATCGCTGTTTTGAATGTTAAAAAATTAATTTAACGAAGAAAAAAGTATCAGTGTTCAGCTAATGTGTCATTTTTCTTCCTCACCTCTGTTCTAGGGTTTTCCAAGCCGTACTACAACATAAAGGATGGCCTCAGGTCCTCAGCAGCGGAAGCCTACCTCAGGCCTGCTGCCTCCTGGCCCAACCTCCACATCCTCCACAGTGCCACAGTCACTAAGGTAGGCTTCACAGACCCTTGATACCCCTTCCCATCACCATAATCATGGCAAGTATATCAGACATGAACAGCTATCGTCAAGGAAAGTATCTCATACCCTTGACCTACTTACACTATCAAGGATGATACCTTGTACCCTTGGCACTCCAAATTAAGAAATCTCAGACCCTTGGCATCCCGGCACGTCATTAAGACAAGCATATCAGACCTACACTTTCAGTGTCGTATCCTCATGATCCTGAGATCCCAGAGTGTAAGAGTAAAGACAGCTTTTTTTTCTTGAGGAGGTCACATCTCCAGGTGCCACCACCACCACCAAGGTAACCTCGTCAAATCCTCACCAAACCCATAGTTCAGTATATACTACCAACAAAGATCAGTAGATCTACATATGTTTATCTGTATGAATTTGTTACTGAGATATACTGACTAGTTCACATAAAGAACAGGCTTCCATCTTTAGTAAACTTTTGATGAACTGCATTAACCTTTTTTCTTTGTTTGATATTCATTTCTTAATGTAATTCTAATCAGAAGTAAACAAAAAACTTTTTTTCTCTCTCTACAGATCCTGTTTAATAAGGAGAAGAGGGCATATGGTGTAATCTTTGAGTATAAAGGAAACGTGAGTCAATATCCATCGGTCTTAAGTGTTTCAACTTTCTTTTCTGTTGAAATTTGGTCTTCTTAGCATGTCTGCAATTGTTTCCAGTTGTTCTGATGTGTGATGTGGTCGTGGAATCTCCTCAAAATATATTGTACATCAAAGGCTTTCTGAGTTATCCTACTAGCAGTTATTTCCCAAGAATCATCTGAATATATAATTTTCAACATCATGTGCTTGTATTCAAACTACAAGAAATGTTACAAGTATAAAGTTTATCATTATGACTAATTTAGTAAATTTATGATATATGAAGTAAAGTCATAAAGCTCGCCTCACTTTCTAGTTTGACACAATACAAGTAATGGTGAACACAACTCATTTCATTTACCTGTTTGTTTCAGGTGTACACAGTTGAGGCCAGGAATGAGGTGATCATGTCATTAGGAGCCCTTGCCTCTCCTAAGCTGCTCATGTTGTCAGGTGTTGGACCCAGGGATCACCTGCAGCAACATGGGGTTAGTTTGTCACCTCCCACACTCAAGTTACGACATTACAGATATTCATTTCTGTTAAAGTTCAGATGAATTAGGATGTAATTTCTCTATATTTCATAGGCATGATTCCTAAGGAAAGCTTACACTGAAAATAAAGTCTTAGCTTTACTATAGAAGAGAAATCATTCATTGTAGTCATATTACATGTAACAAGTATCAAGTTATTCTGTCAACTATGTCCCAGACAGACACAGCTCAGAGACTAAAGATAATATAGTAATAACACCTGTAATAACATTCTCTCAGGTTCTGGTTTTGGAAAGATATGGGCCTTTAGAATTTGAATGTAGAGTGTTATGTTTACACCATGAACATTTGCTGTATTCTTAATAGTGCACCAAACAACAGAAAAATTATTTTGTTTATATTGGATGAATCAAAACTAAATTTTGCACAGGTGAAAGTTGTGGCGGATGTTGCAGGTGTGGGTCAGAATCTACAGGACCATCTGAATGTGTATGGCTTGGCCTGGACCCTCCTACCCCAGACACCCACTGACCTTGCTTCCCTCTTCGACACTAGTGGCGTTGAAAAGTACATAAAAGAGAGGAAAGGTTAGTTGTGCCGGCATCTTGTGATAAACCAAGTACTATAGTCATTTTTAGGTCAGTCATGCTCTGTACAGTTGGTCTTAAACCAGAAAGGTACATACACATATCTCATTAAGACAGCTGAGCACTTTAGGTATTATATGTCAATCAGGTACTATAGACCTGTTATTTAGTCAGCCAAGTTCTTTAAGACCTGTTTTTAAGGTAGCCAAGTACTATTCCTCTATCAAATTAGCCAGGTGCTGCTGATCTAGTGTTAAGTCAGCCATAGTCTGGGCTATATATATATTTTTGATTCAGGTACGTAGATCCAGCTAGATTCATTATTATTAACAGCCATGTGCTGTGTTTCCATTTTTACCAGCAATGAACTCTACAGCAGAACCATTCTTGAATCCTTCATGTACTGTAGATCTATTCTTATCAGTGTCATTAGGCATTTTCATTTATATTCAGCCATTTTTATCATCCCACTACAGTAAATCTGTTATCTGGTCAACTATGTATGCTTGATCTATCCATGGGTCAATTACATAGCCTAAATTAATTATGTAGTCTGCTTTCGACTCATTATAAGGTCAAGTCTCTTCTAAATCAGTCATAAGATCAAACACGGTCTCTAAATTCATTAGTGCTGGTCATTCCTGTACTACACATCCTTTGCCATAATAACTATTTACTTTTGATCTGCTACTTGGGCATTCCTGGTATTTACATCCATAAGTCAGTCAGTTATAGTATACTCTCGATCCACTATTGGTCATCTATACTCTGAGATTTTTCAGTAGGTAATGCAAATATGTTATTACACAAGCTATCATCTTAAGCGGATGAGCAATTTGAATCACCCTCAGGAACTCCACAGACACACACTTTTAATGTAATACTGGCAGTGTAACATACAAAAATCTTGTGTATTGATGGTCTCACACCAAGTGCTGTACATTTCACATTTTCGATGATTTTGCAGTATTTTCACAACTTATATTGTTCCTGGTGCCATATTTTGTATGGAAATTGATGACCACCCTAATAAACTTGGAAGACCAATGTTGTATTAAATTCCAAAATCTATAAGACTTTCTGAGGTGGGGAATCATCCCAGTTTTGCCTAACTGCTCTCATGACCATGTGAAAGCCTGAATCGTACACGAAGTTGATATCAAGCAGAGTGATTCCTTTAAGGATTTTGTAAAGCCTACCTGCACTCTCTTATCTTGCCTATGTTTTAACTCAGTCGCATGATGTTTGGCAATAAACTGATACTATGTCAGACGCATGTCTCCAGCATGATGTGTGTCTTGTTATGTTCTGCTTGTTTTGTAATACAACTAAATTACCAGATTCTAAGAATGTTGATTTAATTGTGCAGAAAAAGAAAAACTATCCATGAAAAATCATTAAGTTCTTTAGTTATGCAAGAAGTTGAATTTTAGATGAACAGGCTACAAAATTGTCCGATTTCTTCCTTGAAAAGATGCCAACAGTATCCTGACAACCAAGTCTATACTCCTGCTGCCAGTGTTCTCATGTGTATGCCAGATAAACTACTGTATATGACATGACATTATTATGATGTGAGATGGAGATTAGTAGGAGGAACTGAGACAGGCATTATTAGGATTGCTAGTCAGAGATAAGTTATCCATTAGCATTCATCCTGCTAGGAAGGTAATGCAGAGCTATAATTAATTACCAGGGCCACATATAGCAGAAAAAATATGCAAATTAGTAATTGTAGCACCATGATTAGGTTGGGAAAATTGTAGTAATATATCAATAATGTGGAGCTGCCTCAAGGTTATGTCAGGTGGTTTATAGGCAGGTATTGTGAAGTTTCAACAAAGCTAAGCAATAAAGATCTAATATCATGTTACCAAAGAAGAGCATTGTAGGTACCTTTAATGGTTTGCAAGCCCATTCAAAATAGTTTAATATTAAGTTAGCTGGCTAATGAAGAACCATATTGTATCAATGCAGATATTAATGAAGGATGTTTCAGTTTCATTACATATCTAGTCTTATATGTGAACAGATACAGTAGATCTGTCACTTATCAAATACAGAGAATCTTTCTTCCTGCAAACATAATAGAACAACTTGTGAACATATGAAATTTGTTGTTGTGATAATAAGAGTGTAGTTACTGACGATTACAGGACCATACTCGACACCGCTGGGGGACTATGGCAGCGCCTGGGTCAAGGTGACACAGACTGGTGACCCCAATTACCCCAACATTCAGCTTTCCCTGACTCCAGCTTCCTTCCATTCAGATCAAGGGCTCTTCATGCCTTATATCTATGGAATGAATAAAATGGTAAGATCTCTCCTGTTGACATTTTGCATGACGTAAATATCTTTGTTCTAGTAATGCTCCATCTTTGATTCCTTTTTCCATTTATTAAGATATATTTGAATACTCACTTTTTCACCAGCACCTACCATTACAGTAGTTTAAAGGAATGTTGAAATCAAACTGCTGATACGAAATTATTTTACCACACAGACATACCTAAATTACTACGCTTCCATCTATGGTCACAAGGGCTTTACTCTGATGGTTACCCTGCTGCGGCCTAAGAGCCGTGGGTCTGTCACCCTCAAGTCCAGGAACCCAAAAGACCAACCTAATATTGATCCACGGTTCCTCAGTAATGGTGAAGACCTCCTAATGCTCGCTGAAGGTGAGTACTGTTCATCTTGGTAAAGGAAATGAGACTTAACTTGGGTCCCTCATAAATTTTGTAACATCAACCTCATGGAAAACAAGGTTTGGTCACAAAATGGCTTTACCTCTCCCATGTAGTATGAGACTCACCTGTATCCTTTCCTCTAAAGTACCACAAATCAACTTATTCTTTTTCTTTACAGGGATACAAGTTGCCATGCGGATTGGGAAAACTGAAGCCCTCAAGAGTCATGGTGCCACATTCCACAGTAGGGTAAGATTTTCAATTATAAGCATATCATGGGAATGTTCTCAGTGCTGTGGATATATCATTATCATTTATAAATCTTGTGGAGTTCTAATGTTAATAAACTTTAACCCAGTTGTAAAGGGCAAAAGCAAGGGCCTCCTCTGCTGCTGGTACAGGATTTAATGAAATCAAAATATGAGTTGATTATTTCATAACCATGTATGTCATTGCTTCATCATACTACATTTTCCCTCCAACTCCATTCTCTTCACATACGAGCATTCATATGGACATGCAGTATCACTTTCAGTGTTTCTTATTTAGTCCTAATATAGTTTTCTTGGGGATTACTGAGGTCTTTGTTTTATACATTACAAAGTTCTATTGTGGTTCAGCCTCATACTATATTTTTTAGTGACCTAAATACTCATTTAATGTTCAGAAGCTCTTTGCATCTATTTTTCAAACAGTATTGTAGTAAATATGTTATACAAAACCCATTCAGAAAAATTCTTGTAATGCTTTGCATTGCTTCCTCTCTAAGAGTTTTTCTTATGATAAGCATCCAAAATTAGAATACTCTAGTACTTGGGCACGATGGATCATGATATTTACACCATCATCTATTCTTCAGTATTATCAAATAATGACCACACTTCAATCCTTATCAGTAAGTGCATAATGATACTGTTATTCCCAAAGATGAGTCTAATGAGAGGAATGTAAGCAGGTTCTGACTAGATCACTTATGTATTCCTTGTGTCTAACCACAGCCAGTGCCTGGGTGTGAGGACAAGACAATGGACGAGGTGCTATACTGGGTGTGTTATGTTGAACACATGGCTTCCTCCTACTGGGATCCAGCTGGCACCTGCAAAATGGGACCAGCCAGTGACCCTCTTGCTGTAGTGGATGAGAAACTCAAGTGAGGCATAATAACTTTCCTATCCCAATAGGGGCAGTTATCTACAAAGATTTAGGGACAACTTTGAGAAACCCTCTGTGCTTTCTAGGAAAATCTAACATTACAATACTTAGACTTTCATTTCAATGGATAATTATATACACTTATTAACATTAACAGTTTACCATGAATTTTACTTCTTTTTCATCATTTTAGATACTCTTTGTTAGGTTGGCCATAACCGTAACACAAATGACACTTGCATTATTTCCAAAAACGTAGTTATCCTAGATTGTCAGAGATGGAGTTACCACTCTGGATGTCTTGTGGGCCTGCACTACTAACAAATGTATGAAAAAAAAAAATTCTTTTTGAGGTTTATAGTTTTTTGTAAATAAATGATGGTGGTTCAACAAGGTCTGTATACCTCAAAAGTAGGGGTATATCTGGTGTGGGGGTAGACTAACCTCATTATTACTCCAAGATATAGTAGAGAGGATGATGAAGGTGCCCAGAAAAGTATAGTATTATCATGTATTTCAGGTGGTTTCTGGAGTAAATATGAACTAACATTACCTCTGTCATCTCAGGGTTAGAGGCGTGTCAGGGCTACGGGTGGTGGATGCATCCATCATGCCTGTCATTGTCTCTGGCAACATCAATGCTCCCACCATCATGATTGCTGAGAAAGCTGCTGACCTCATTAGAAAGGACTGGGAGGTTGAAATCCCACTTTAACTATTCATAAAGTATGAACGTATTAGGAAGGAATGGGAGATTGAAATCCTGCTTTAACTATTCTTAAAGTATGTAAGTCAATAAATAATGAATGAGAACCCATATCTTGCTTAATCAATCACCCCATTAAGCTAATACATTAGACAAATCATAATCAAGCCCCAAGATTTAGAGCAGAGGGTCATACTGTTCTGCATATCTACACAGGCATTAAAAAGCCATGTATATGCTACTTCAAACTCAGCAGTTGAAAGTGGACCAAATTTCTATTTGAGATATCACAAAGTTATACAGCTAGAATTGGTAGGAGTATGGCAAGTCAAAGGTCAAAATTGAAAGGAACAATGTACTAAATACTACAAAATAATTATATAATATCTCAAGACCAGGAGACTGGATGCAGTACAGACCAAGTTTGTACTGGAGATAATACATACAGAACTCTAGACTTGATTAAGTTTTCAAGATCTACACAACAAACTTATACTACAAAGAAAATTCCACATCTAATATAACACTACATCACTAGCAGCCTATATGTCAACACCAAGCCTGACAAGTTATGACATGACCATGCCTGACATCTTACTTACCGAGGGAAACACTTGTAATAAGCTTGGCAACCCACACACCACTGTTTGCCTGGCCTCACTAAGGTCACACAGTTCATCAGCAAAAGAAGTAAAGTCAGAGCCAACCTTCAACCTCGATGACAGAAGTTCCACCTCCTTTGGGTCTCCATCAGTCAACAACACCTGTTATTCACCAAGGACCATCCTCATCTAAAAAAAAAAAATGCCTTTCATTCCCCTTTGACCCCACAGAGTGGCCCGGCCTAAAACATACAGATCATCAATCATCAACAAGTCAGTCATGCAGTGAACTTGCCAGAAACGAAGTGTACCACACCATGGTACCTTAAAAGTCTTACACATGCTACTCCTGACTCAATGAGCCCTCTCTCAATAGAAGTCCTCCATGTAAATTGACATTTTGTCCTCCTGGCAGTTGTTTGTAGTGTCTCATCTCTGACATCCACCTTTCGTAAGAATCCCACAGGACATTGTCAATGACTGCCTGAGAACAAGCACTGTGAGACCTATGGCCAAGCATGCTGCATTCCAGCAGTATGTCATTACTTACTTTGGACCAAGGAACATCCCACAATAACCTTCTGCAGACACTCTATGAAAACTGGCAGTCACACACTTCTTCCATGGAGTCTTAACTCACCTGCACCTGCACCAGCACCACATTGACTCCTGCCATTCCATACTTCACTCAATCCACTTTAGCTCCTTGCCAGGGGCCTCATCACCTCTGTACATTACCTAGGAAAGCTATGTGTTGTTGCTGTTCTTGTTGTTACTAATGTTTTCCTCAGTCCATCATCAAATGCAGTTAAGTATAAAACCCCAAAGAACATCACTAAACCAATCACCAGTTTAGGTTGCTCTTATAAGTTTTAAAATTCGCTTGTGTTTTGTAACAGACCAAAAAAGGGATAGAGAAACATGTGTAACAACATAGTATTTTATTAGGTAATATGCAAAGGTGATAATATAGCTTTCCACTTAGCTAAATCACATATATCTCACACATGTACTTCCTCAAAGCGTTTCTCCAAGTTAATTTCAGTCTATGTGCAGTGGCAGTATCGTAACCAATGAGGTTAGGAGGTGCTGCTACTGTGAAAAGTGAAAAAGCTCAAAATTAGAGAAAGTTGTCAAGTTTCAGTACCTCAAGGGGATACTCTAGTCTTTGTGAAGTACCCATATCTCATCCTGCCTTCTTGTGGGGATCTTGTTAAATACACCCCTTCTGGGTGGAACTAAAGGGGGAGACAGCCCAAGTCCATCAAGGCAATCCTTTAAAATTTAGACAAACACCTGAGGTGTGCTGTGACTTTTTGGATTTTGGACAATTTTGGAGCCTCGCTGTCTCTGGAAACACTGTGCTGAAGTTGCCCTCTGCTAGAAACCTGTCAAGGATGAAGCACAAGAGGCTAAGAAACAGCACTGAAATCTACCAGTTATGCTGAGAAGTAAAAGAGAAGCAACTGAGGATGACTGGTGAGAGTAAAATGAGGAAATTTGTAGAGAAGTTTAAAAATTGTTGCTTGGATGTGCTGGGAATTGGGAAGACCCATATGCTTGAGCTGGGTGTGTGGAGTGAAAATAGAAATGATGAATGCAAGTTATGGGAAGGCATGGTATGGACAGGAATAAATGAAAATTTTCAGGGAAGAGGCAAAGCACAACGTGCAGTTCTGCTATCAATGAAAGTGTTGGAGGGTGTTACAGATGATGGATGGCATTTATCAAAAATAATGTGGGTGAAAGGAAAAACTGGGAATGTGAAGTATACATAGGTATGTTTATGCGCCTGTGAATATGAAAAATGTACGAGGTATGGATAAAATGGAGCTTTTCTGCAGAAACTTGAATATAAATGGTATCAACAATGAGAGAAACATGGTTGTACTGGGTGATATGAATGCAAAAGTGGGATGTGATGAAATTAGTAAGATAGTTGGTAAATGGGGAGTGCCTGGAGTAAATGAGAATGGAAGTTATCTTATGGATATTTGCACTGAGAGGGGTTTATTTCTTGCAAACACCTTTTTTCAACAAAAGATGATCCACAGATATATATGGATAAGGTACGGTGGAAGGGAAGGGCAAAAGGTTCAACTGACTGTGTGGCAGTGGATGAAACATTGAGAAAGGCCATGCAAGACGCTTGAGTTATGAAAGGATTCTTTGGAGACTGACCATTTTGCAGTTCTTGTGGGGATAAGGATCAGAGAGAAGTGGAGGTAAGGTGT
>JAUUDZ010452644.1:0-12559 GCA_032361705.1 Panulirus versicolor
TCACCCATTCCTGGGAACCATACCCCCCCCCCCCCCCATCATCCCCCACCTCTCCCCACCGTCCCCCTTCCCTCCCACTGGTGCTCACTCTCCACCAGGGGTGACACGAACAATGCCATGACTGACCGCTGGTGACACTCAGGGCCATTGGTCACGCGGGGGTGCCATGTCAGGGGTCTCACAATCCTTACCATCACACACACAATGAGGAGCGACATGATCACAACTTCTAAGGTTTTAAAACAAATCGATGACGTAGACAGTGAACAGTTTTTCAAGAGAGAGACGTAGAGATAGAGCAGCCAGAGGACATAACATGAAATTAGAGCAATAAACTTGTTGTAAAAGATGTAGTCACGTACTTGTATTATGCAAGAGTGATGGATGGGCGAATTAAAATGACTAAGGACATGGTTAATGTAGACATCGTACGTAAATTATGAAATTCTTTGATAGAGAAACTACAAGAGATGCCCCCCCCCCCTCACCAAAGTAGAACGTCCTCTCCTTGGAACATAAGGACAACTACATAAACCTATGTACATCATGTGTAATGCTTGTGTAGCAGGCACTGATGCTATGTGGGTGTTCTACATGTATGTGTGTAGCACACACACAATACATGTGGCACTGCTATGCAATACGCCCCTATAAAAGTACCTAAATATGGCTCCATATATACACTGAACTCTACCCAGCTAAATCGTATCATGAAAACAAAACGTCTCTAAGCGCTACCCACTGAACCCGCTAGTCCACAACACGCACTTCCGAACACCATGTATGCTGAGCCCGCTAGTCCACAACACATTACCGAACACCATGTTCGGGAACAATGTTACCAAGGATTACCGCGAGTCGTCGCTCGCACACTGTACTATAAGCACCGTCTATCAGTCATCTGCTTCTGTTTACCTATGACCTGCGTCTATCTACCCACGAATAGCTACCATTACCTGCGTGCATCTGCAAATCATTTGAGTATCTACCTAACACCCATGTATCCATCTGTGTATGACCAAAACATGCGTGTCTACCAATTACTTTCGTAATCCATCCATAATCTGTATCTATACCTATCAGGATCGATCTACCCATAACTTGCTTATATCTACCCACAACCTTTACTCTCCACCTAATTATCTATCAGTCTACATCTACCTACCCATCAAACGAGTGTCTACCCACTGACTACGTCTAAAAATGCTGTATGAAGTCTCTACAATTCGCTGTATGAAGTCTGTACAATTCAAGTCTCGCCCCAAAACACCCCAAAGTCTCGCCCCAAAACACTTTTCCTTCCAACGCGATTTATCTACCTCGTACTCGCTGCCCTGTCATCTCCCCATGATCGTGAAGGTGACGATGGCGTATATAAATTTTGTCGGCTGGGTCGGTCGATACACCGTCTATGGGTAGGAGGAGGAACTGGCGAGGCAAATCAAAGAAATAGATAGCCTTAAGGGCGACATTGCTGCTTGGTTTAGCCTGAACTACGACGATATGTTGCTTTTCTTTGCAAGTTGCGAGTCTGACAGAGGCACTCACTCATCAGGCATATCCTAGTTGTGTATTAGGCGAGCGAGTAAGTGATGTACGAGAAGCAACGAGTGTGGGATCATCCCCATGAGGAACGCCCGCCAGGCCAGACGTCGCTGGAGGGGAATTCTTCAAGTTTAGCTGGAAGGATCCATCCCAAGGAACATTAGGGGTAGGAGGAGAAGAGGAGAGGCTAGTTATTGTCTGTGGCAGAGGGACAATCAACGAGCCACGATACACACACATCATGGTAGTGTCCCTGCGACCAGGGCGTCACCAGGTTAGTGGGTCACTAGCTGGTCAGGTGCTGTTGCCACCGCCATACATATGGCAACGAAGGGGGAGACCCGGAAAAGTGGGGTGGGAAAAAAAAAATAATTACAGATCCAGACATACATCAGAGTCGCGTTGCTCTTAAATCTATCATCGGGCCACTAAAACGAAAGATAGTTCCACGAGCTAGGAAAAAACTACACATTTCGAAATACTCAAGTTGGTGGATACATAAATACACAGTCGACTTTGTGTAGCAACAGCAGCTGGGCGTGTCGCCAGCCTCGAGTTTATGGTGTATTATTATGGCCATAAATCCTTAGGTTTTTGAGCCCGGCCACACCTCCCAGAGTGGAGGACCTCCACCACACTTCCCAGAGTGGAGGAGGCCAACCGCACCTACGTCATGGAGCTGCTCACACGTGCCATCATCACTAATTCAAGAGTGTGGCTCACTTCTCGACAGAGAACTTCCACACAGACAGTATCAGCATGATTAAAAAACACAAGGTCTCTCGAAGCCATTAATGTCAGGTCCACTTCATCGTCCCGGTAGGTTTCTGCCTGTTAAACCACTGTCCTTTTTTTAATCCCTTGTTCTCTCGCTGAAAAATACAGGGATTAATTGGAGTTTAAAGGTCGAGCGAGGAATCAGGTGACAGGCATCCTGAACTGTAAAATTCAACACGTTAAGACGCGATTTCGATGTCGTCCGCTGCAGGTTGATCCCCACAGCCTCGTGGATCGTAGAGGGAACGAACTGAGGACAGAGGCTGACAGGAGACTGTACAAGGGACTACGTCGTAGTCGAAACAAGGAGAAATCGAGACAAATGGTATCACAAGTTGAAAAAGATTGCATGAAGACGTAAAGAAGCTGCTCGAGGATTGTAGTAGACGTTTTCCTGCCCAGGAAATATGAAGACAAACGAAAGGTCCAGGAGCCTGGGAAATATCAAAAGGTTCCAAGATCCTGGGAAAGATAAGAGGTTTCTGGAAAGGATATGGAATCCTGAAAATATCGAAGGTTCAGGAAGGTCTGTGATCCTGGAAAGGTTCAAAGTTCTGAGGAAGATCTGAGCACGTGGGAGAGATTTAAGAAACTGGCAAAATTCAAAGTCTGGCATGGATGTGAATGGGTCGGAAATGGTATGGATTACAGAAGCTGTGAACAAAACTGAACAGAGAGACTAGGGACGATCTGGGATCCTAGAAAGATGTCAACACAAATGTCTCCGTGACAACACAAAGATCTCCCCGTGACAATATGGTGGCCTCCCTATGACAAAATCAAGGTATTCCGTGACAAGAGGGAGAGGTCTTCCTATGGCAACAGTAAAGCCTCGGTATGCCAACAGGGAGGTCACACTGACAACAGGGAGGTCACCTGATGACACCATAGACATCTCCCTGGAGGAGAACAATTATAACGCGACCCCTCACTTTCTCCTTGATGCACAACCATTCACAAGTGTACGCGACCGCCTCACCCTTCCTCCCTGGTGTACAACAGTGCTCACCAGGGCCTAACCCTCCCTGGTGTACAGCTGTTCACCTGTGTACGCAGGGGTTCGACCCTCACTCCAGGCCGGGGGACAGATCCGACACACTGTCTCCAGGTACAATTTATTTACTGTGTTGCGAGTATTTATAACCTGACCTAAGGACCCCTTCTACATTAGTAGCAGCAGGTAAAAGAAAAACGTCTTTGAATTGCTTATGCGACCTTTCACTCCCAGCGTAACCACAAGCAGGCGGAGTCCGGTAACGCTTCGCAGATTCGAGATTCACAAATATGTGTTATTGACAAAATTTTTCCTCCGAACATATGATCAAACATCTGAAGGTGGAGCAGATGGGAGGAGTAGAAGTCCCTTCAGATGACGCACAGATGGTGTGTCAAGCCCAGGACGCATATATATCCAGCCCTCCAGCAGGTGTCTGTCAAACAGGTTCGTCCCTAATAATGACTTCTCATTAGACGTGTCACAGATAGCTATCCAAGTATTGCCTCGCCCTTTGAAGTCATCAGCTTAGTGCCTCTCTTGGCGAGGTACTGGAATCTGAGGCTGTGGATACTATTGGGAGTTAGGAGGGTAGAGTTGCTCTCACGAGGTGGAGCTGTTCTTTGATGTTGTTCCCCCAAGTGGGTGGAATCCTTTCATCAAGCAGGTTTCCGTCCCACCACCCACTGGAGGTACTTTACTCAGTAGCGGTTCTGATCAGTGAAACGTCCGTAGATTTCTCACTGGGTTGAGCTGCTATCTTGGTGGAGTTCCTCCTCGCATTATGTACAGTTCCTTCTACTGGGTGGAAGTCCTTTCACAGGGCAGAGTTCCCCTCACTAAGCGTAGCCGCTGTGTGTGTGTGTAGATTTCCTTCCACTAGGCGTAGCCCCTGTCTATATAGAGTTCCTTTCACTAGGTGTAGCCCAGTCTCTGTGTAGAGTTCCTCTCACTAGGCGTAGCCCCCATCTGTGTAGAGTTCTTTTTACTAGGCGTAGCCCCTGTCTATGTAGAGTTCCCCTAACTAGACGTAGCCCCCGTCTGTGTAGAGTTCCCCTAACTAAACGTAGCCCCTGTCTCTGGATGTTATCACTGGGTGTCATTCCTATCAGTCGGTGGAGTTTCTCAGAGTTCCCTTCACAGGAGGAAGATCTTACTGGGTGGACCGCCTCTCACCTAGAACTCCTTTAGCGGGAGCGGAGTTCCTCTAAGTGGGAAGAGTTCCTCTCAGTAGGAGGCGTTCCTCCCAGTAGATGGATTTCTCACTACGTAGTTTTCACCCGGGAGAGAGCGAGTCCAAAGCGAGTATAGAATGAATATACTCTGTTCGCGCCAAGTGTGTGCGTGTTAGATATACACGAGTGGTTATCATAATGGTCACGTCATTAAGAGAAGAGGATCGTGGGTCTAGGAGGCGGAGGAGATGACCCTGGGTCTATTAGGCGGAGGAGAGTACCGTGGAGGTGTTGTAGGTCTGCTGTGGTTGGTCCAGCGTGGAGTATCGAGGGACATGGCCGTGGTTTGAGAGGGCTAGACTACCCTGCCCCTCCCTCCGCTCAGCCACGCCCTAGATGCCGCCACAGTAGTTAAGAAGCAACTCGAAAAGAGTAATAAAAGGTTCTTGACGCGAGGTACGCTGGAAGACCGGCCGTGATTGGCGAGATATAAACGGCAACACGGCCCTCCTGCTTGGAGATTGGTGGGTACTGGGAATGACGTCATACATCGGTGAACGGAGGAAACCTCCCACCCCTAATCCATTGACTATTCAAACTACCATCTACGTCTCGACTTTTCCTACCGTCTGTCTAACATCACCACATTATCTTTCCATCTGTCTATACGTCTCGACTTTTCCGTCTCTTACGTCAAACTGGTGGACGGAGACCGTAGGTGGCAGAAGTGATTACGTGTCTTCCTGTAGGAGGCGTCACCTCCAGGCGTCCGAGGGGTGTGGGCGTCGGCTGGCGTCCAACGTTGCTTACGCTCCCATGCTGGTCTGATATTTATGAATGAACTCCCACCTCCCTCGTATTAATAGACCTGTTCTCCCACCTCCCTCGTATTAATAGACCTGTTCTCCCACCTCCCTCGTATTAATAGACCTGTTCTCCCACCTCCCTCTTATTAATAGACCTGTTCTCCCACCTCCCTCGTATCAATAGACCTATTCACCCTCCTCTCTTGCATTAATAGATCTATTCTCCCTCCTCTCTTGTATCAATAGACGAGTCAAAACTCCTTCCACCCTTGTATTTATAGACTAGTTAGATTGTATCATCCGTTGAATTAGTTGATTGTGTTACAGTGTATCATCACCTGTATTATCGGATACGTTAAATATCATCCGTTGTATTAACACGCAGATTCTATCATCCGTTTTATTAACAGATACATCAAGTTAATAACCTATCATATTGCATTAATGGAGTTAAAGCCTATCATCCGTTGTAATTATAGATAAGTTGGTTTAAAAGTATTTCATATATTGTATGGATAATCTGATATGCTTGAACCAGAGACGGACTTTGGGTGGTTGGTTGTTCGGGGGTTAACTATCCACTTGGCATATTATTCCTGAGTCATAAAACTGTCCTCCAGACCCCCCCAATATCCCTCTCCTGTCGTTAGCCTACGCTGTCTGTGTTCTACTTCTGTAATCATTACCCAGTGTCTACTACAGAGACTCAAGTGGTTTGGTAGAAAGAGAAGAATTTTGGTGAAAGTCTTCAAGATGAGTGGCTGCAGTGGATGGTGGTGTAGTCGGATTTCTTAGGTCAACCATGTCGATTGGTTAGTTAGAAATGATCATGTATATATGGATCATAGCGAGACACTACTTAGTCAAGCGTTTCTATACTCCTGCCTCTAACATTCCACCTACACTCCATCTATCGCTGCTGGGCTTGCACGTACACTCCACCTACAGCAACTTGGCCTCTATTTGCCTTCCACCTACGCAATTTTGCCACCACTTTCATTCTACCACCACCATTACACGTCTACCTGATCCACATCACTATACCGCCCCCATAACATCACATATCCACCCAGTAACAGGCCACTTAAACCACTACAATACCCAGTTCCTCCTCCTCCTCCACTTCACACTCCCATAGTAAGAATACATGTTCCACAGGCAGAAGCCACGGGACCCCCTCTCTCTGATCAACCAGTCATGATGGCCATTCGTACAGCCAGTTAAGCTTAACCCTTGTGCTTCTCCCTTGTTCTCTGCGAGTAGTAGCCTATATAGTCATGTTCAGCCATGCTAGGCACGTTTTCTGTTTTTACACGTTTTATGTATATGGGAGGCATCGATTTAGGGCGAAGCTGTCGGGGTTTTAAAGCCAACGTGGTCCCTCTACCTATGTGGCGCGCGCGCCCCTCCCTCATTCTTAGTACAGAGCATCAAAGACAAACTTGTGGGGATTGATAGTTCAAGATATTTTCCTTTTTAGATTAGCGATATCTTGATATGTTACTGTGTGGTTGATTTATAGTGGTAGTTAGGTACATGGTTGGGGTACGTTCTTCCTCCCCTTTGACAGTAATGTGGGTGGGCGATACGTTTCTGACCTAATATACTGTGCTGTGATTGGAGGTTAGTTGTGTGGTCATAACCCCATACGTCATGGCATGGTATTAGGGGGACTCTTGTTTTTAGCGTGGAACCTCCTGCAATACACCATTGTCTTGGCATCTTTCTCCTGGCTCATAACCCCTTACATTATACCATTACTGGGGGGTAGATTTATTCGTATTCCTTTGCATTATACCATTACTATGGGTAGATTTACTCTTATTCCTTTACATTGTACCATTACTGGGTGTAGTTCTACTCATAATACATTATCTCATTAACAGTGGCAAGTCTGCTCTTATCCCCTTACATTATACCACTACTATGGGTAAATCAGGTCGTACCCCTTATCATCACACCATTCATGGGGGTATTTGTAATCGCACCCCTTTACATTATACCATTACAGGGGGGCAGATCTGCACGTACCCCCTTACATCATACTGTTACCTATACCACACATTATACCATTAACAACACTGGCTTCACTGTTGACCCATACACCTCGTACGCAAGACCACCAACGGAGTTACCGTAACTTCGCTTGTAATCATCCCCTCTCACAACATATCGCTAATGGACGTGTTTCTGATTGTGTTTCACAACTCCCCATACATTATACCATACCAGTAATAATTTGGCAAACTTAAAACCATAAAGAATAATACCTTCCCAGAATACATAACGAGATTAACGCCTCAGTCAACAGGGACAACTTAGAACATCAATGTTGGTTTA
Source organism: Panulirus versicolor (assembly GCA_032361705.1). NCBI lineage: Eukaryota > Metazoa > Arthropoda > Malacostraca > Decapoda > Palinuridae > Panulirus > Panulirus versicolor. Next base: position 7,638 of record JAUUDZ010452644.1, read on the forward strand.
TCGTTAAACTCGCTGAACGCTTGCCTATACGCCGTACGCTCGACACGTTTCCGGTAATCGGTAAAGTTCCGATCTGACAGCGAGAGCTGTAACGCAAAAGTTCGGTATAATACAATCTATAACGAATTAATCATGCCCCTTTACGTGATAACGCAGCGGTGAACTTTTAAACGACCTTCAGCGAACAAAAAAGTATGTTATTAACAATGAGAGGTACGAAGTCCACTAGCTGGGGTGAGGATGGCACATACAGGATAGAAACTGTTCACTAGCCAGTGTCAGAGGTGCTAACAGTAGCACACAATGCTAACATCATCATTAACATGTTGGAACTTACCCGAGGCGAGCAGCAGTAGTGCCAGCCACCTTCCCAGCACTTCGACGCCGACTTGAACGCTCTTCATCGTCGCGTCCTACAACTTAAGACACACTTGTTTGTAAGTAATACTAGTCTGTAATCCTATGGATTCACTAAGTCCACTTATATAAGTCAGGCAGCAGCCGAGAGGGAGGCGTGTCACTCTACCTCAGATGAATTGGCCGTACGAGAGAGTGTGTGTGTGTGTGAGAGAGAGAAGCGAGGACGTCACCACGTGTATGTTCCGCGCGAGGCAATGCAACACTCCACCATCAACGCTCTGAGGGTGACTGATAACACCTTGGCCCTCACACCCGCTTATCTTTACCCCAGCTCCACCCACCTCTCAGGTGTGGGCTGCCGAATGGTCCTACCACTCCTCTCACCTGGCCTACAATTTCAGGTGTTTTTCGACGCTTCCGGTTTACTATTGTACCTCGAACGGTGGTAAGACAGTTAATGAACGAATCCTTTTAAATCAAAGGGTTTTAAACACGATAATAAAAGATAATGTTTATAAGTCTTGTGGTGTGGGAGCGTGGATGCGCGGGCCGACTGCGCAGGAGAGCAGGTGAGATGGGCTGCCAGGGGTCGCCAGAGAGGGCTGACTAACTCTGGTCTACAATGGCATTACTTCTTGACTTGGCTCGCGTGCACACACACCTTTCCCCCGACGCTCCTCCTGCGTGTCAGCTGATTAATTCCCATCACTGCGTATTGCATCGGGTCAGAGGTCTGTCACACGAGGATCCACGTTTTCTTCAGTTGCAGAATGATGGAGAAACTAATTTTTTTCTCCCCTTTTTAAGCTTTAGCTAAATGTCCTTTCAACCTCCAAGTACTTTATGAAATACTAAGTTTTGGCCAAGTTCTGAATGTCGTTCAAGTCCTCACGACTCCCTTAATTCGTTATCAGACGAAGTATGGAAGGTTTATACTCGACCCCCTCAAACGTTAAGATAATTCACTACCGGAGTTTGTCGTCAGCTTGGTGGACGAAGGTATCCTGTGGTCATGCTGCTGCCTCAGTGTGAGCTGCTGTTCCTACTCCTGTTGTGCTACACATATTGTCCTGTGTAACGAATGGTCAGTATAGGCTCGTCCTCTCTCCCTCTCAAAGCAATCTTGTCCCATTTCTTCTCCCGTTCCTTTTCACCCTTCTATAGTTCTTTCCCCTTTTTCCCTCCTTCTCAAACTGCTTTTCTCTGCCCCTCTGCATACTACTTACCCTCTTTCAATAGTCTTTTTTTTTTTTACAGTTCCCATCCCTTGCCAAATGCACCCTCCTCCCCATGGATTCCTTCCCTCCCTTGTCTCTCATCTTTCCTTTTCTACTACTTCTGTTGTTGTTTTGTCTCCTTCCTCCCAACTCCCCAGGTTTGCTCCCCACTAGGTGTGTTGCTTCTCTCCCCCCCCCCCCCGTCACCTGTCCACCCCTCTCCCCACCAGTGACGTGACGGCCCTCCCACCTCAACTATTCTCGTCCCTCCCGCCTGACATGCCTCATATTTCATCCATGTCCCTCCCTCCCTCCTTCCACTGATGCATACAACACCCTCTCCTCCCATCTCCGCTCGACCATCTCCCTCACCCTGCCCCACCCACAACATCCTCCCCACAACTGCTTCACAACATTCCCTACCACAACACCTTTCCCTACTTTACTGATCTACCAACCTCTTACTCGGAGAACTCTCCTCTTATTTCTCCACTTTACCTCTCCCTTACACTACCAATATCTACCCACACGTAACCTTCCCATAGCAACTCAAGCGCCCCACCCCACAACATCCTCCAAGATACGGCACCCTTCAACAACCCTCTCCTCCTCACGACCCAGCCCCCAGTCCACCCTCTAGCACGTTCATTTGACCTTCGCTCAAGGACCAAAAATATATTTCGCCAAGTGACACAAATGAGAAGCTGTACAATGAAGCGATATCTTATCGTCTCGCTCCTCACCTCAGCCAATTGGCCAATTTTTTTCCTTCCCTCCGTTTTCTTTCGTTACTCAAAAAGAATTCCTTTGTCGTCTTTTGTTGCAGCCACGACAGTGGGAAGGTTGCCTACTGCTCCACTCGTGGTTTTCTTCCTGTGTGGTGGTGCTGCTGCCCTGCTAATTATAGCAATACTGATCAGAAAATGCCACGATTATACCACACCAGTTTCATAAACCAGAAAAAAAAGAAGAAATCGTCTGATGTCATTACTGTTCTGTCCACCGCTTGCTGCCGGATCAGTGTACTCATTTCAAGGACGACTGAGGTCAGTCTCGCGTTTGTAATTACTACAGCAGACGTCATTGGCGAAGTCAAATCTTGCTGGGTTTCCCTCAGTCTGCAGACGAACTCGTGACTAAACCTTCATCCAAGCTTCCACGACGGATCACAATCTTGTATTCGTACAGATGTCTGAACGCCACTCCCTAATTTTACCTCGGATTGATGTAGCTCGACTGTATACTTCGCCAGGTTACTCCCTCCATCGCTCCTTATACTCGAGGCGACTCAAGCTTACGTGCGATGTCCAATCTCACTAGATACGTCCACTCACAATCAGAACCCAGCCTTAGCGCTGGAGAAGGATGAGCACTCCTTCGCCTGGCTTCCTCTGTTCAAAGTTTGAAAAAAATATAAACGATGATTTTTCCATATCCCAAACTCCCTCCCCTTCAAGTTTCCGACATTCAGGGAGTCCGTGGAAGGTATCTTTGCTCCACTATCCCTAGGGATGATAATATGTAGACAAACATACGAATTATCTAAACTGATAAACAAGTAGACCTATAAAGGTAACAAGAAATACTCATTATGACTAGGCTTTGCATGACCCTATATCCCCAGCAGCAGTCTACCCTACTGTAGGTGCAGGAGGCCCTGGCCTTTTGGTCTGGGGTCTCCGCAAGGGGGTGGTTGGTGTGGGACGAGAGCTGGCGGTAACCCAGGCCTGTCGACTGCGGATGGACGCAGTGGGTTTTTCTAAGAATAGATGGACGTGTTAGATGGGCGTGAGACGGAGCTGGAAGGGAGCAATATTCTCGCCTGGAGAGGCATGGAAGATGAGAGGAGGCGCGTCTGAGAATGGCTTCTCGTGCTAATAAAACTATGGCTGTGACGTATGGAAGAATGCTAGTCGAGCGATTGCTTCATCGTCCCTATCCACCTCAAGATGACAATTAATAGACATTCTGGAGGAAACTGTAGAGAACATGATGCCATTAACAAGGTTACTGTGATGGATTGGATTGTGAAATTTAGGTTTATAACCAAGCACTGGAGCTTCGAAGGTTATTCATCGCTCTCCCTGGTATGTGGAGCGGTTTTCACACTACGTTCATGAAATGCGATGTTTTCATGTGGTCTGCTTGGTCGGAGCCAATGATAGCAGAAAGAAAATAAAAACAAAAGAATAAAAGATGAAAGGCTCAGGGATGAAAGGGCATGAATGAGCATCTACAAGCAGTTCTGTTACGGGGATGATGTTGACAGTGTACAGCGAGGCTGAAGTATTGTTGACGCATGTGGAGAATACCTCACCAGGAGTGGCCACAACGTGCTCAGGAAGTACAAGGGTTGTGTGTGTATAGAAGAGGCACAGCTCGGTGGAATGAAGACGTAAGGAGGTTGCTGTGGAAGAAGATTTTGCCAGAGGAAACCGTTTCTTCAGAATAGAATTAAAAGCAAAACATTGAAGTGTACAAGGCTCATGAGGGAACTCCGAAGATTCCAAAAAAAAAAAAAATATAAAGAAAAGGATTTAAGAAGAACTAAAATTTCAGGAATGCATCACTAGTTTGGGAAGATAAAGTATGCGGAAAAAATGTATTTAGACAACTGTAGTAAGATGTAAGCGGGAAAGATTAAAGTTTGCGAGAAGAGAGGATTGTCTTTTGAGAGCGACGAAGTATCAAAATCTGGTTGATATCAGGCAGCCTAACAGACACTTCCCATGTTCATTCTAGGCCACTTCTAACAGAGGGTTCTCCTAGTCAGATACACTCTTCCATCACAAAAAATTCTCTGGATCATTTACCATTTTTCCTTGGACACAAACGAAAGTCAGAATTCCCTTACAGAGCTTTTATATCCACTTCCTCGTATGCCCCTTCTCATGCCCAAGTATCTAGTAAACTCATTTTTCCCGTTAAACTCCATTACCAGCTTAATTGGATAAATTAGGTCTGTACATAAGTTTCACCATTTTAAACCCTTCTTTGCCCTTCACTTGTAGAGTTCAGTAGCCCACACCACATCATTAACCTCTACCTTATCATACACCAGACCATATCCTCGTACAACCATTTAGTACTCTGGCCAATTTCCCCATATGCCATCCCCTTACTCCGTCCACCTCCGTTCTACTGTATCCTTCCACTACACTCCCTACATCTCCACTTCGTATTCACCACCTTTTTTCTAGACTCCCAACTTTGTAAATGGCTTCCCTCCCCCTGTTTCACACTCCACCACCCAGTAGCCACATTTCCCTCAATACCTCACACTTGGCTCAAGTATTTCCTCAACCTGTCAGGAACTTCCTCTCATTCGGTGGTCTGCTGGCATCT
>JAUUDZ010452666.1:0-12558 GCA_032361705.1 Panulirus versicolor
CTCAATCTTTGTATTAATATATCACACACCAGTTATACTGTAGTGTACATGTACCGCGTCTTGCCTCCCTCCAGCTCCTGGGGCGACTGATGGTCATGACTTGGTTTTGGCGGGTGGACGGGGCCTCCTGGCGAAGGGTAACGACCGATAGTTTGACCATCGAACCCCTAGTTTGCCGGGTGTTTGTTGACAAGAGAAAGAATGAAACCGGTGTCTCGATTTCTACTGAAATTTGAAAAAAACTTTTTAAACTTACAATTAGACGTTACTCACTTACTTAACACTTATCATAAATGGTTTAGGTTTGTGAGTTGTTAAGATCATATTTTTCGGTAGTGGATTATGACGTACAGTCGCACGTAAAGAGTTGTTCATTGTGTCTGCTGCCTCGAACTGTATGTATGTATGTATGTATGTAGCAATATCTACACCATATTTTTCACCAGTCACAGTATATAGCAATTTTTCCAGCATATTGTTCACCAGTCACTGTATGTAGCAATATCTACACCATACTTTCTTGCCAATCATTACATGTGACGTTACTGCTGTATATTGTACACCAGTCACCACATGTATCAATATTTCCAACTTACTAGTCATTCTATATAACGTTATTTCCAGCAAAATGTTATTATATGTAAGAACATTTATCTTGTATTTCTTACCAGTCACTTTAGAGGTCAATATTCATAACATGTCGTTCATTAATCATTGTATGTAGCAATATTTTTTGCCATGTTTCTTACAAGTCACTTTATGTGGCAATTCTTCCAGTACAGTGATCACCAATCACTGCAGGTAGCACTATTTCCACCATACTCTCTTACCAATCACTCTGTATGGCAATATATCCTTCATATTGTTCACCAGTTACTCTATATGACAATATATCCTTCATATTGTTCACCAGTCACTCTATATGGCAATATATCCTTCATATTGTTCACCAATCACTCTATATGGCAATAAATATTCTTCATATTGTTCACCAGTCACTCTATATGGCAATAAATCCTTCTTATTGTTCACCCGTCACTCTATATGGCAATATATATTCTTCATATTGTTCACCAGTCACTGTATGCAGCACTATCACAATATTCTTTTGCCAGTTACTCTGTGATACTTCACTGCCAGGACATTGTTCACTAGTCACTGTTTGTAGCACTGTTTCTCCCATATTTTCTTACCAATCACTCTATGTGACTTTATTGCCAGTGTATTTTTCACAGTTTATTGTATCTAGCGCAAACCCCATCGAATTTTCTGACCAGCCACTTTGTATGGATATATATATATATATATCAATCATGTTGTTCATCATTCGATGTGTATAGCAATATTTGTACCAAATGTTTAACCAATCACTTTATGGGGTAATATTCTAACATATTGATCACCAGTCACTTTATGTAGCAATATTTTCACCAAATTTCTTTCCAGTCACTTTCTGTGGCAATGTTTCTAACATATTGTTTACTGCTTCCAGCAATATTTTTGCGATATTTCTTACAAGCCATTTTATGTAGAAATATTTTTCCAGCGTCTTGATCACCAGTCAATGTTGTAGCAATACTTTTAAGAATTGTTGTAGCAATCACTCTTTGTGTCAATATTACCAACATATTGCTTGCAGTATGTAACAATATCACAACCATATTTCTATCAGTCATTATAATGACAGTATTTCCTGCATATTGATCACCATCAGTGAATGTAACAATATATCCACAAGTCTGTCTGTATAGCATTATTCCCAGCATAGTGTTCACCTATTGCTGTATGTAGCAATATTTCCAAGATATTTCTTACGAGTCACATTATGTGACAATATTTCCAGCATATTGATCACCATTCACTGTATGTAGCAATATTTCTGAGAATTTTCTTGCCATTCACACTATGCAGCAATATTTCCAACATATTGTTCACCGGTCACTATATGTAACAATATTTACACCATGTATCTTATCAGTCATTTTATCTGGTAATATTTCTAGCATGTTGATGAACACTCACTGTATGTAGTAATATTTCTAGCATGTTGATCAACAGTCACTGTATGTAGCAATATTTCCAACATAACATCTTACCAGTCACTATATAGCATAATTTCCTGCATACTGTTCACTGTATGCCGCAATATTTCCAGTGTATTTCTTCTACTTCACTTTACATGGATGGCAATATTTCCAATATCTTGTTCACCAATCACTGTAAGTAACAATGCTTCCACCGTATATCTCAGTGATCAATATTTAACGTCATTGTATGAAACAGTATATCCATATTTCTTCTAATTGAATTTTGTGGCAATATTTCATGCAATATGTTCATCAATCATTGTATGTAGCAATATCTTTAGCATAATGTCCACAAGTCACTATGTAGCAATATTTCCAACATGATTTTCACCGATCACTGTATGTAGCAATATTTCCAACATCTTTCTTATCATTCATTTCTTGTGGAAGTATTTCCGGCATGGTGTTCACCATTTACTGTTGGTAACATTATTTCCACCATATCAACTCACTTCATATGGCAATACATCCTTCATAACATTCAGCAGCCACTGAATATAGCACTATTTCTGCAAGTCATTTTTGTGGCAGTATTTTTGCCACTTCTCTCATACCAATTGCTCTACATGTTCACATTTCCAGCATGATGATCACCAGTTACAACATGTAGAAGTATTTCTACAACATTTCTAACCAATCATACTTTGCCGTAATATTTCCAGCATAATGTTCACCAGTCACTACACAGTGTAATACTTTCACCATAATGTCAGACACTTCAGTATACTCGACCAGTTTTCTGGGATATATTCTCACTTGACGCACATTTTTTCCATTGTTTCTGATCCTGAGTCATGACTCATTGTTTGGTAGATGAGTGACCCGTGAGTACAGCCATGAGTGAGGGTACCCAGGTCTGGGGCAGCTGCCATCTCCACGGTACACTGTGGCTGGCCTGACCCACAGTGCAGGTTCCACTCAATCTTTGTATTAATATATCACACACCAGTTATACTGTAGTGTACATGTACCGCGTCTTGCCTCCCTCCAGCTCATGGGGCGACTGATGGTCATCACCTGGTCCTGGAGGGTGGACGGGGCCTAGGGCAACGGCTGATAGTTTGACCATCGAACCCCTAGTTTGCCGGGTGTTTGTTGACAAGAGAAAGAATGAGACCGGTGTCTCGATTTCTATCGAAAGTTGAAAAAAATGCTTTTTAAACTTACAAATAGATGTTACTTACTGACTTAACACTTATCATAGATGTTTTAGGTTTGTAAGTGTGTTGTTAGAATCATATTTTTCTGTAGTGGATTACGACGTACAGTCGCACGTAAAGAGCTGTTCAGTGTGTCTGTATCCTCGAACTGCTCAGGCGAGACTAAGAAACCCCGGAGTCTGACCGAAACCTAGGATCACATACACTCGCTATGCATGAAACTCTTCACAGACACAGCCAAAACACTAGCTAAATGTGACTGATGTGGCGGGTGGGGATGGTGGGAGGGTGGAAAGGCTGCACGGGGTAGTGTGGTGGGAGGAAGGAGGAGGAGGGGGGGGGGTGGTGGTAAGGCTGTGCCGGGTAGTGTGGCGGGTAGAACTGCAGGAGAATAGTAAGGGAGTGAGGAGGGGGAGGTGTAGGGGTTAGTGTGGTGAGGGAGGTGTTTAGAACGGGAGGAGTAAGGGAGATGAGGAAACAGGCGTAGGGGGCAGTGTAGCGGGGAAAGAGTAGAAAGGGGTAGAAATGGGTGAGGAAGGGGTAGATGTAGGGGTTAGTGCGGAGAGGCAGCGGCGGAAGGGGATGGTATAATAGAACAGTAACGATTTGCTTTACCAGATAAGCTGGGTAGAGAGGCACACGGGAGGGGTCATAAGCTGGGTAGAGAGGCACATGGGAGGGAACACGGAGCTTCGCCTGTGGTTATTCGTAATGAGTTGTTTGGTTGGATTCCTCACAAATCCCGCTAACATCGGTGCTCAGCACAGCTTGATATTATCTGGAGCAAGTTGTAGCGGCGCTCTGGTGCGCCACTGTAGACATACAACTGTGTAGAGCCTGTAGGGAGGTAAGTACAACAAGTGAGAGGACGAGGCAATGATCGCCTGCTTGTTTCATGAACCACAACGCTCATACGAATTCCCTCACTGTGGCAAGGATATGGACACAATGCACCCCCCCCCCCCCACACACACACACCGGAGACCTTTCATTCCTACGTGATACAAAATGAAATCAAAATAGAAAGTTTACAGTAAGTGTTCAGGACGGATCGGCCCAGAAAGAAAAATAGGGGAAAAGATAACGTGGAGACGAGTTATTAGGGTCGTGGTTCGCAGTCGGAGTTTGGTGCTGCCCCACACCTCTGACTGCCCATAGCTGCCCTACACCCATGGCTGACCCTAGCTGTCCCGCACCCCTGGCTGCCCCTAGCTGCCCCACACCCTTGACTGACCCTAGTTGTCCCGCACCCCTGGCTGACCCTGGCTGCCCTGTACCCCTGGCTGACTCTAGCTGCCCTGACCCCTGGCTGACCCTTGCTGCCCCACACCCCTGGCTGACCCTAGCTGCCCCACACCCCTGGCTGACCCTAGCTGCCCCACACCCCTGGCTGACCCTGGCTACCCTGTACCCCTGGCTCACTCTAGTTGCCCGCACCCCTGGCTGGCCCTAGCTGTCCCGCACCCCTGGCTGGCCCTAGCTGTCCCGCACCCCTGGCTGCCCCCCACCCTTGGTTGACCCTGGTTGTCCCGCGCCCCTGGCTGCCCTGTATCCCTGGATGACCCCTGGCTGTCCCACACCCCTGGCTGACTGTAGCTGTCCCGCATTCTTGGCTATCCCTAGCTGCCCTGCACCCCTGGCTGACCCAAACCCTTGCTTGCCCCACAACCTTGGCTGGCGTGCACCCATGGCAGATAGCAGGCAACCGCCAGCCAGGAAGGTAGTGCCGCGTGAAGATCGTGAGGAACAGTGAGGGCGGCGCAGTGAGCTAGCACTGTGGTGTTGGTCACGTTCCTCCACTGGCCAAGGGCGCTGTGTCTTAATTCTCTTTGCCTCATCTGCACACATGTGTGATGCTGACATTATACCCACAAACTCACATTCTCTACATCTCACATACGACACTTGATAACATCCAACTCATACATCACCTTAGGTTAGGTTCATATTTTTCTATAATTCAAACGTTTACTTATGGCGGCGCAACAAGTGTACAATTCTCCGACGCCGAATTGGGAGGGTGTCGCCGGTCGAGAAGGGCAGGATGGTTTGCAGGACCCACATGACCGCCATCAAGCGACGGGTACCCACATCACTTCCTCAGACACACCATCCTCACTTGGCTCTTTCTCTATTCCTTTCCACAACGATCACTATCTTAGATCTAACCCCCCTCCCCCCCTCCCTCCCACTGTAGAACACTATCTGTCCACTTGTTACCCTGATTTTCTCCCTTACACCCACCTGTCTAGTGTTGCTTTTCCTGTACGCCATCACATCAACACTACACTAAATCTCTCCCAGTTTCTGATCTCAGGTCCGGTGCGTCTGTCCACTGAAGTATTCAAGATACTGCTGCTCGCCTCGTGGGTTCTGGGTCTCCGAACTCTGAAGCTTCATTTTTCATTATTTTTTCTTCTATAACTTTGCTTCTGTATTTCGTATCCCACTACCCACCCCCACCCCAGGTCCTGTAACTATGTACAACTCTTCATAACATTGCTCTTCACAACCAGGTGGTTAAACCTTCAATGCAGAGATTTCAACGTACGTCACCAGAATTGGTTAGGCTTTAACGGTGACGATCCTGGCGGAGTCGTGGCCATTTCATATTCCATCTTGAACGTTCTGAACCAGATAATCAAACACCCAACACGAATTCCAGACCGTAACAGCTATATCAACATACTGGGCCCTATTCATACTATATTCGACAGGGGATATCCCTCCACTATCCATTCTTAAAACAACCAACCCTGGCACCCTAGGAAAGCTCGAAGGTCACCCCTGTAAGTTGTTTTTTTTTTCTATTGACTTTCCCTGGGACGGGTACTGGGCGGGATACCTCCATCTATTTTGAATGTATAGTGGAGGTGTCTTGGTTGGAACGGAATTCTACACCCCTTCTACCAGATCTTTCCCGACCCAACCGTGGTTAGTTTGCTCTTGTTTCAATGCCTCTCGCATCATGAGCAAAGCATATCGGGCCATTAGATTTCTTCCTTCCTGTGAAATTATTCTACTTCAGTTACCTGCAAAGCTGTTCTTCGTAGAGTCAAGCACACGTACACAAAACGAGTGTGTTTATTCGACTTTTGTAATTCAATCTTTCCACTTCTCTTCCGATATGATCAATTTATAGCTAACTTTTCAACTGTTACAGCCGATGATTTTGATACTTATTTTTTTTCTGCTTCACCTTCAATTGTATCTACGTTCAGTTTCCCTTCCTAGTGAACCTGTCCTATCTATATTCTCATACAGGAGGATCTTCCTAGTACTTTCCCAGCCCCAAGTGGACAAGGCTCATTGTCTAGATAGTACATACCTTCCAGTCCTCAGGGACTGTGCCTCTCAGTTGGCTCTGATCCTTGCTCACCTGTTTCATCTCCGTCCAAAATCTCAGAATTTTACTCCCTGGGAGAAGGATGGGAACAGATCATCTGTTTTTTTCTTAAGAAAGGAAACGTTCGAACCCTTCCAATGATCGTCCAATTGCCCTCACTTCTGGTGTCATCATAGTCTTTGCACGTTCCGTATCCCTCTCTCTCTCAGACACCCAGAATTCCATTCCTTTCTTTCTGATCGCCAATATGGCTGTCGTAGAGTGAACTCTGCTGGTGTTTTTTTTCGATCCTTTGTGACACCTCTGGACCTCCTCGCACATGGATTTTGGTGAAGGTTTTGTCTTGGTCATCGGCATCTCTAAAGCGTTTGACACAGTTTTTGGAACGTTTTATTTGATGAATTTCCTTCCTTCACTAAACTACATCACTCTGTCCATAATGCCGATCCATTGCAGTGTCTGTTGATGGAGTGACTCCAACCTCCTGTCCTCATAACAGTAGTGTACCCCAGATTTGTGCTCTAACGCCTGTTCTCTTGTTTCTATAATCTCCACAGTTGTTCACTTTTATGCTGCTATCTTTACGTTACACACAGTAACTTACTTTTCATCCTATCCTCATCCTGATACTTGCTCTCTTTCTCGTACTGAGAATATCTTATCAATCAGTCTGGACCAGTACAGCATCTCATAATGGGGTTACAATAATCTGGTTAGATTCAGTGAAGCAAAAACGGAACTTCTAATATCTCTACCTAAGTGTCACTCGTTTCCCTCTGTTCATTATCGAGATACCACAATCTAACTCTGTAATAACTTAAAGATGTTGGGCATAACGATATTCTCCACTGTGTCTTGGATATCCCACACAATCAACGTCACAAAGTCTGCTTCCCAAAATCTTGGTGTCATACAGAGGCACTGCAATTATTTCATGAGGAGTTATTTTGTATCTACAGAAGGGGCTGTATTCATCCTAGTATGGATTGCTGTTCCCATATCTTGGGATGTTCTTTATCTATTTTTCTACTGGTGAGAGTGGAATCAAAAAAGCCTTCCATATCATTATACCTCCAGGCGTTACCTCTCTACAACCATCCATCTTCTGTCCACCACCACCATGTTGTTGCCTTCTCCCTGTTCTGCAGGAAGTTATCTGGCCTCTGCCCTTGTGAGCTACTTGCTTGTGACCCTGTCATCCAGGATGGGACTCGAGACACGTGTCTGTCTGCTGCTTCCAATAGTTTGTGTGTGGTGACCGACTGTACGAGAATAGACCTTCGTGATGCCTTCATCTCTTCCCATAACCTTTATATAAACCTGTACGAGCCAGGTACACAAACACCTGTGGAGCCCTGAGTAACTTCTTTATTCGTTTTCTCTGACACTTTCCTTTTCAACCACGGCGACCTTGACTTCGGTACCTTTTGCCTGTGCCGGGGTTGTTGGTCACTGTGAGGAAAACCTGGAATGTGTTGTTTAGTTTTATTTGTGTGTTAGAAATTAATCACACGATGATCAATTATAGAAGCACATTACGTTCATGAAAGACACAGAATGAGAGAAGATTTAACGAAGGTTCTCAAATCGGTGACGTGAATAAAGTGAATATCATTAAGGTACAAAAATTAAAGTATGTAAGATCGAAATCGATACGAAGGTTTCAACCGAGACAAATCCAGATGTGAAAACGAGGTAGGTAAACTAGTATGACTTGGAAACAGGTTTGCCCGTGAATGAGACAGATTACATAACTTTATTGGAGTAAACTCACCGGTAAGATTAGACATGGGTTGTGTCGGTACATGAGTGAGCAAGGACGGCTTGGGGAACTGGAGCTAACCTACACGGGGTCAGATGATCTGTCTCATGTCACCACGCCATCAAGAGACGTAATGTTGTCAGCATGACCACAGATGATGGCCCAGCCTCTCTCGGTCACACCAGTACACTTGATGTTACCATTATCAGATCCTCCTCAGGTGACCCTAGTACGATAAGGTCACTCCGGAACATCGGCCATGATGATGCTGCTACATAGGCAAACGACTGTTGACCTGGCCATTCGTTTGCTGGTGTCTAACGTCCGTGGAATCCAAAGATACAAGCCTAATTAAGACCATAATATTAACCTTTACTGATAAGATGATAAACTGTTCCATTCAACCACAATAGAAACTGAGACACCGGCGTCAGATATTTCTCTTGTCAACAATGACCCAGTCAAACTAGCGGTTCGATGGTCAAACTATCGGTCGTTACCCTTCGTCAGGAGGCCCCGTCCACCCTCCAGGACCTGGTGATGACCATCAGTCGCCCCATGAGCTGGAGGGAGGCAAGACGCGGTACATGTACACTACAGTATAACTGGTGTGTGATATATTAATACAAAGATTGAGTGGAACCTGCACTGTGGGTCAGGCCAGCCACAGTGTACCGTGGAGATGGCAGCTGCCCCAGACCTGGGTACCCTCACTCATGGCTGTACTCACGGGTCACTCATCTACCAAACAATGAGTCATGACTCAGCATCTGAAACACTGGAAAAAAAAACAATGCGTAAAGTGAGAATAAAACTATAACAAAAATGTTAGAGTATATAGAACTGATAGAATTGAGGAGATACTATTGTACCAGACAATAAACTGATGAGTGATATTGCCACATACAGTGACTGGTGAAAATAATGGTAAAGTATTGTTATATACAGTGACTGGTGAGTGATTCGATAACGACCATGGAGGTTGATAGAAAAGTTGATGGGAATGCAGTTTTGATTTGATGAAATGATTGAAACATATCCCATGATTTTAATGATACGTGACATATGGTTGAATACAACATACCCCATGATTATAATGATACGTGAGCAATATGGTTGAAATACAGTTACATATAGTGATTAGTGAATGATTTGATAGAATTATTACACCCAACTGTGACAATGGTGGTCGAACGATGAAATGGAAATATTCCAAAATATAATGAATGGTAAAAAATAAGAAATATGGTGAGACTAGGCTTCATGCATGATGGGTGAACAGTTTGGGGAGATATTGCTACATAGAGTGATTGGTGAACAATATGGTATCAATACTGCAACAAATATTGAGTAGCAAACAGAATAATAAAATTCTTATTGTATTTAATGTATTGGTGAACAATATGTTGCAAATGTTGCACATACAGTGACTGATGAAATAAATGGTAAAAATACTGGAACAAATACAGTAGTGATTACGATTGCCAATGAACACTACAGAGAATAATGCGATATACAGTGACCAGTGAATGAAATTGTAACATACAGTGACTAGAGAAAAAAGACACTGCACAATATTCGATGTATTGGGTAATGTTTTACTTCAGTGATGAGAGAAAATCAACTCATAAAAACGAACGAAAATCGGATTAACGAGATAGCAACACTTGGTATTATTTTGGCCACAGCTCCAGTGAACCGTTTACATGTCTTCTTGCCGCAAAGACTTGGCCAAGGTACGCGTCTGGCTGCTACTTGCCAGTTTCTGTGTGGGGATCGGCCACTCGAGGATTGGTCGTTAGACACCTTTCTACGTTCCCTCTTCCCTAACCTTTCACTTTTAGGTCAGGTTTAAAACACCAGCAGTAAAGATTCATTTATTTCTTCTACTTCCTTTTCTTAATTCATTTCCTTCATCCGAGGTGACCCATAATTACGGCAGGTTTTGCCTTTGGCGTGTCTGTCACTAAAAGCAAAACAGAGAAGCGAGGTAATAATACAGGGATGACATACAAGACGTACGGACACAAGGATAACTTCCCCCCAAATGGACACTGCGTTGCTTGGTTAAAGGCTTGAGTTCAAACTTTTAGTTTCTGCAGTTATACTGTGGTGTTTTCTTGCTGTATTAAGTTAGGTTTTTTTTTTTCTTGGATGGGGTTGGGGGTCGTGTTGAGTTAGTCTTGATTAGCCAAAGTTTCTTTGGTTTGTGTCGAGCTAGGTTAAGCTAGGTTAAGCTAGGTTAGGTTTGTTGGGTTCGTGTTGAGCAAGGTTAATGTAGGAGAAGTTTCTTGGGTTGTGTCGAGCTAGATTATGTAATTTTTTTTGCATTCTTTTTCATGCCCCATTTTCTATCTTACACCGTGCTCACTTTAGGGGGTAACTTAGCTTGTGTCAATATAATTTGGGCGTCATCTTTCTATTGTGTTATTTTTTTGATTCACAGGATTTTCATTCGTTTCCATAAGTTAGGTATCTGGTGTCGGTGAAGCAAAACATTACCAAGTACTACAGCAAATTGTATTTATAGTGATTGGTGAAGAATATGTTGAAAATATTGTATTATAGGGTGATTGATGAAAAGCGCGGGAAAATGTATCATAATCAATTGTGACTGGGTGGTGGTCAGTATAGTGGAAGTATTGCTAGATACACTAAGGTGTAATCAGAGTGTGGTAATAGTGCAAAATGTTGAAGCGATTGGTGAACACTAAGGTCAAATACTGAGACATATTGGTGGCTGGTGATCAGTATATTGGAAATATTGATTCACGTGTGCTCCTCGTGATCATTGTGTCGAGTATTGAAACATCTTAAAGTGATTAGTGTACAATATGGTAATACATAGAAATAGTAAATGGCCTGGATACGATATAACCTTCATATATTACATACAGTACGTGACTATAGTGTGATTACTTGGAAAATGTGTAAAAGTGATTAATGTGGTGAAAGTGTGTCTACTGTCCCAGCCGTACACCTGCCGGGCGACGGAAGGTAAGTAACATAATTACTTGTTTATTAACTTGTTTTGGTGATCATGTTTCAGCTGGTGACGGGTTAGGTTAGACCCAGCGGCTTCCACACACTGTTTACCTCATCATCTCAGATATCGGTCGCTCCAAACACTTGTCCTCAGTTAGGGCTGGGCTAGGAAGAGGCTACTAAATGAATGGGGGTCTTAAGCACCGACATCCATGTTAGATACACGAATACAAACAAACACAAGCTGAATGCGATAGATTTAGGGACACATTCGTAACAGTATGGTTTACACCATTACCTTATGTGATATCGATTATAGAATTTTACTTCTCTGTGTGTGTATTGCGAATTTAATGAGGGTGATCGTGCCAATTGTCGCCATCACCAGGTGTTACAACGATGGACAGTGTACCGTTATGGTTCATTAGGTGTCATATGGGTTCAGAAAAACGGTTATTTGACTTTGGTGAACTGTGGAAACTGGATATTGCGTCGGAATTAACCTGTTAAGCACCCACACGAAATTTTGATTTTTTTTAAACGTGTTGTTCATGTTCCTATGTTCTTAACTGATGAAAGAACATCAATAATGCAGCCAAGAAGCGAGTGATGTAGGATTCTGTTTACCCAGTGAGGCATAACCAGCCTGTGGTGTGAGTATATTGCTGAGGTAGTGGTGAGTGGCGCCTCCCTGGGCTGGGGTTAACATGCCTCACCAGGCGGTGGTGCCACCTCCTTGTTTATATGGTGTCTTGATGCACTTAGTTACATTCATATCAACGATTTATATTGTTCCTGTGTATGCTTCTGTGATCTCATCTCGCGATATTCATCTCGATGATGTAACGATTTACCAGGGGGTCGCTTCGTCATGCAAGATTCATTAAATGTCGTATTTATGATCATTAATGTTTATCAGATGTTAGTCAAGTGGAAGTGTTGGTTAATCCTTTCTTCCTGAGGGTTTCAATGGTAATGTATATTTAGATATTATTTCATTTGCATGTAGCTAGTAAAGTTATTTGCTGTGTACACTTCAGCAGAAATGGGTAACCACCACTGCTACTGTTGTCTGTACAGATAACCACTACTGCTACTGTTGTCTGTACAGATAACCACCACTGCTACTGTTGTCTGTACTGATAACCACCACTGCTACTGTTGTCTGTACAGATAACCACCACTGCTACTGTTGTCTGTACAGATAACCACCACTGC
>JAUUDZ010452677.1:0-12558 GCA_032361705.1 Panulirus versicolor
AGAGAGAGAGAGAGAGAGAGAGAGAGAGAGAGAGAGAGAGAGAGAGAGAGAGAGAGAGAGAGAGAGAGAACGTGCCTTCATTAAGATCATCTAAACCTGACCCCGTGTCTCCTGCAGGACAACACATGCTAATAACCAGACACAGGGAACCCGGTCAGATGGTGTGTGACTTACATCGTGTGGAGTATCTCCTCCAACATTCCCCTTCTGGAGGGTTTCGTCCTTGCTGACGGTGCCGCAACCCCTGTCAACCTGACGCTCCATATTTATGTTCTGCTCGTTTGTCAGCCACGAACAGTAAGGTTCCCCCGCCCCTGTAGACGAGCATGACAGGAAACTCGTACTCACCTCCCAACCACAAGGGTAAGGCTCCTCTCACTTGTCCATCACCACAATATGGTCTGGACCGGTTCGGTCCCCAGCCACGGTGGTAAATATCCCCGTGTTCCAAAATTGTGGGTTTCAGCCCACCCCTGCGGATAGGAATGAGGTTTGGCCTGCTTACGGGGTTATAACACTTGGCTTCGACCCACTTATCGGTTCATGCAATCGGCCCACTTAACCCCCTGAGCACGACGGGATGACGATCTAGCCTTTGACCTTAAAAGCTCTCGTGCCCAGGGGTCGCACCGTCGTGCTCTTGGGGCCGTACCATCATGCTCAAGGTTTGAATGGTGGCGACAACTTCGGTGCCATTACGTGCTCGTCCTGGACAATGGTCGTGAGTTGAACTGGTACGTCTGGCATCATTGGTTCTGTCATGGTTCATCCACGAGGCTTCGTGAGACCCCAACCATGAAGCTGATCATGGAGATAACCCCAGATTGAGGAGTGGGGTCAGGCCACATGACCCTGTATTGAGGAGTGAGGTCACGTCACTTCGTGTAAGCCCTTCATGACCCTCCTTGCGCTGGTGTAAGGTCCCCAGTGCCGGGTAAGACGGCTGGATGCCGAAGCAACACAACCAACCACATAAGCTGGATTAATACTGAAATGGAAAAAAATAAAATGAAATTACTGTCGTCTCTTTTGTCACTCTCGTCAAGGTGGTGTCTCACAGATCCGTGTCTTCAAGGCAGTGCCACACAGTAAAGCCTTACGAAACTGGTGTCACCTCGATTAGCCTCGTCATGGTGGTGTCACGGGGACCAGTGCCATCAAGATGTTACCACACAGACCAGTGTGTAAAAAAAATGTTGGCGTCAGACAGATTAATTTCATCGAGGCATTGCCTCAAAGATCATCATGGTGTGTCATGAGTCAGTCATGACGCTGATGTCTCATAAATGAGTCTTATTTAAATTTTGTCCTACAGGATAGTCTGATCATGGCCGTGTCATAATAATGTCTCATTAGGATTATGACACATACATTAGGCTCACCAAGATAATGTCACGTAGATGAGTCTTATAAAATTTCGTGTCATATGGAGCAGTCACAGGATAATCGTGTCACATAATGCCTCTATGATCGAGACGATGTCTTACAGATCAGTTGGGAGGAGAGTGTCATCTGGAGCACTGCCAGCCAGGTGGTGTCACCTTTAGTACCGTCATCCTACTGTGTCACCAGCAAACCAGCCACGCATATCGACTTCAAGAGTGTGAGTTCGAAGACTGAGCCACATTTGAGGCTTCATGGTCTCAATGAGACGGGGTCAAAGCCTGACCACTGAATAGACGGATCTGTCATGAGAAAATGCCGTACACAGGGCATTCTATGCACGTCCGTCTAAACACTGTCATTGGTCACCTCGCCAGAGATGTAGGACGTGACCACACCAAGGCAGCTGTAGGTGTGTATCGTAGTAGAGTCGTGAGGTATTAGTTTTTTTTTTCTAAGTCGACCTCAGCGTGTGGAGCTGCGGTTGGCGATATTCCCAGCAGTGAGAGTGTTCGTCCTACGGGGGAGGGTGGGTTGTTACAACACTGAAAACCTCGATGCGACATTCCTATAACGGTGAGTTCAGACCACACGCTAGCCTGAAGGCCATTTTCATATGTGCAGGCACAGGCGTCGGCCCTGAGGCAAGCCGGGTCTTCCCAGCCCTTGCTCCTAGAGATCATTTTGTGCACTGGCTCGCCAGCGCGGCACTGTCCGAGATCAGGCGCGCGTAGCACTGTAATGTCCGCGAAGTGGGAGTGACTTAGCCTCGATGATGATGCTGCAGCAGCGAGTTCTAGTTCCTGCAAACAGGAAATTATTGTCGTGTGTCTCATTCGTACGGTCTGCCTGCGGCTCTCGCCTTGAGGGTTAGCATGGCACACGTTTCCGGGTTGTGTACTTATTTTTCCAGAGATGTCTCCTCATGTCTCTCATGTTTCTCATGGACAGGAATTGATAGACAAGGGAAAGACATGATAAACTTACACACACACACACCAGCTGTCTGCTGGCAAGTATCAAAATACATTCAAGCTCATGGATAAGGAACTATTCAGCAAGATGTTCACATCCTACATAAGGTCAAAAGTAGAGTATGCCTCTCAGGTTTGGTGACCGCACCTAAAGGATTACAGAGAGCTGGTAGAGAGGGTCCAGAGGAAAGCAAAAAGACGGCACCAGAATTAGGAGAGCTGAGTTACAGGGAAAGGCTGGAGGCTTTCAATTTGCCCACCTTGGAAGAAGGAAGAGCGAGGGGTGACTTGTTCTCACAACCTTTAACGTCCTTAAAGCAGATCGATGACGTGGACAGTGAACGGTTCTTCGAGCAATGGAGGGATAGAACAGAGGACATAACAGGAGGCGAAGCAAGTGATAGATGAAGACATGGTTAATGCAGACAACATGTAGATGTTCAATAAGTTATATGATAGAAAACGTTCAAGAGATGGCACCCCACTAGTTTAAAACTCCCTCCCCATACAGAAGAAATGGGTAATTAAGGTCATTGTAATAACACGAGTGTAACATTGCCTCCCGCACAGTCCAGATAGGTAACAGGTAATCACATTTTATTATTATTGTTTTGAATTATTATTATTATTATTATTATTATTATTATTATTATCATTATTATTATTATTATTATTATTATTATTATTATTATTATTACCCACGTGTGGGTCACTTGGCATCATCCAAAAACATATTTAGGCATGAGATCCGAGTCGGTCCTTGTGGCATGTCATCTACATTGATCAAGAAGAGCAACGGTCCCAGGACTGAACCCTGCGGCACACCACTACTCCTGACTCCACCCATCTCGAGAAAGCTCCTTTGGCATGCGTCCTTTTCTAGTAAGGCGATCTTTTAGTCATTGAAGTAGTCCCTTCCTTATATCTTCTCGAAGATCTCGGCTTCTTCACCAACGTTCTGTGCGTTGATAGTGTCAGATGCTTTCTCGCATTCTAGACTTACATTATCCACCCAGTGTTCTCTTCACTAAAGAGGAACTCACTCTCGTTACACGTGACTTCCTTTCCATAAATCCGTGTTGTATCTCGCTTAGGTACTTTCTCCTTTGGATGTAGACGTCCATTTGCTTTCCAGTTATCTTTCCAGTGTTTTATAGACCACACTCGCCAGAGCGACTGGTCTGTAGGTCAGTGCAATATTCTCGTCTGCTTTCTCGAAGATGGGTGTGACATTTGCCCTATTCGAATCCCTTGTTTTCTTACATTCCTCCAGCGACATCTCGAACATTTGAAGTGGCTTATCAAACATACCTTCACACCTCGTCAATATATATCAAGAAACTTATTCAGGACCATGAGTCATATTTGGGTCAATGCCTTGAAGAATTAAGTCTTCTTAAAGTAGTTCAATGCTTTCCAAGACCTCTTCGCCATTGCATCTCAACCTGTCTTAGGGCTATAGTCTCGTCCTCTGTTAAAAAAAAAAAAAAGAAAAAAAAAATGAATCTTGGAGGATGATTAACAATTTACTCCTGTTGAATTTATAAATTATCTCCTGCCTTGTCACCATTATATTCTGTGCAGTGCCCCCCCCCCCCCCTTCTTTATTCTGCTGCACTTGTTTCTTGCTTATCTATACCTTTCAGATGTTGGCTGGCCAACTTATATCTTTACCACAGCACGTCCGTCGCCTCTTTTGCCTCCTGATAGGTTTATATTTAGCCAACCCTAACCACTTTTTTTTTTCTACTTTCCTTCTGTATTTAACGGTAAAGGCTCAGGTGTTCCCACTCCTTCACTGCAGATTCCACAGAAACTTCCAAAACAGTGACTTGTATAAGGTCTTCTCAAATCCATTCCTCAACTGATGAATATTCGGCTTCAAGTCCTCGACTTACATTATTTGCGCGTCCTTAGTCTGATTGGCAGTTTTTTTGTGAGCTGACACGAAACGGACAACTGAGGCCGTAATCAAGGCCAGCTCATTAACAGTATATATATACCCTAGCTTGAGCCAGGTACCCATTTTCTCGAGCAACCCTTAGTTGGTTGATGAACAGGTGGGTTGATTGTGGACCGACTGTCGCAATCAGGATTGGAACCTCTGCGCTCGACCCTGGGCGGCCCGGGAATGCATCAGGGTCAGGAACGCTAACCGCTACACCACAGAGGTGGTGTAGCGGTTTTGGAGGTGGTGTAGCGGTTTTTCTTTCTAAATTATATGTATGCCTCTTCTAGTTCCGCGTAGTTTCCACGTTTTGTATTTCCTCTGAGCCTGGTTTTTCTCTCTCTTCTTTTTATGTCCTTCTGTACCCTGTAATTAACCTCAGTCATAATCACTTTTCCCCACGCGTGTATCACATGTGGCATTATCTATTTCCCTGCTACATCTGAGACCCTACCATTCTTAACACTCCACATTGGAGGGCATGAATGAACTTTTTAATGTGAAGCATAAATGACAAGGGCCTCCCAAGCCCTCATGAGGGAGCTGTGACGGGCCATCTGATGTTGCCAAAGACCAGACCCTGTAGCCTGTGGTATGAGGCGTGGTAAATGTTGGTACTTTACTTATTATAGTGAAGATACCTACTGTCTGATTCTCCTGTGTTCCATGTGTATGTGAAGGCATATTCCATTACTTATAGTGAAGATACCTACTGTCTGATTCTCCTATGTTCCATTCGTATGTGAAGGCATATTCCATTATTTATAGTGAACATACCTACTGTCTGATTCTCCTGTGTTCCATGCGTATGTGAAGGCATACTCCATCACAACCTTACGAGGAACGTGTCTTGTGTTCCATGCTTAATGTTAACGCGTACTCCATCATCATCTTATGAGGAACGTGAGTTGACGAGATAAAGGAATGAGTTACCATTAGTGCGCTGCTCCTGTATGTGTGCACATTATGATTAGTGTGTTGCTCTTATATGTGTACTTGTCTCATTCCGATCATTCTCCTCATGTCCTTTCCACTCCCTGTGGTATGCTTAGTGCCGCTGGTTGACCACACCTGCTCACGCCGGTGATTATGATCAGCGATTTGGTTGTTGTGACGCGCAGCTGTTGATCGTGGTTAGGACTGCCCAGGGTGGGGTTGCTGTGTGCTATATTGATCGTGTATATAGTCTATACTGATATTGATGTTTCCGTTACATGTACAGGAACTATCCTATTGTCTTTTCCTGGTCTGTGGAAGGCAAGGGATCTCATGGCTGATGATCCCGACAATTTGGGTGATTATAACGGTATGTTGTAAAGGGTTACATCTTCAGGCTGCAGTTCATGGGCCCCAACAGCCTCATTGCAAACTTCGTTACACAGTTTGTTTTTTTTTCCACTGTTAATTCCACTCTGTCACCTCGCAGTATACTATGCTTGGAGCCAGTATTACCCAGCAACACTTAACGTACATTTTTTTAAGTCACCCCTTATTCTTCTCTCCTCCAAGATGGCAGATTTAAAGCCTATAGTATCTTAATCCTAGTACCATTTTTCCTTCTCTGAACCATGTAACTATCAAGATGAGGTGGTTGCCTTAATGAAGTCTCTCAAATGATAATATGCTGTCATTAGAGTAATTAGCTGCATGCGTTAAGTTGAGAACGTGCCGTCCTGTGCCTCAAGCAATGTGCATGAACTCGTCTGTACTGAGCTGTGTACACCGAGTCGTATGTGATAATGTGAATGCATGACGACGTGTGTCCTCAGCCATGTGTTTAACCCCTTGATAACGACGGTGCAAACCCTTAGTGCTGTGGCTTGACCTTTGCCCTGACCCTTTAGGGACAATGTCTTTTGTCGTGCCATCATGCTTAAGGGTCATACAAGCGTGATCAAGGATCTCACTGTTGTTCTTAAGGATCTTGCTGTTCTGCTCTAGGGTCTTGCTCTTCTGTTGAAGGGTCTTACTGTTGCAGTCAAGGGTCTTACTGTTGTGGTCAAAGGTCTTACTGTTGTGCTTAAGGGTATTTCTGTTGTGGTCAAAGGTCTTACTGTTGTGCTCAAGGGTCACAGTCGTTCTCAGATCTATTTTGGTGTTGTGTATGTTGACCCTTGTGTATGAAGGCGTGTGTCCTTTACTATGCCCTAGTGTGTCTTGGGCTGTCTTCCACCCCTGAAGCTCAGTCTGCGACCAAGCTGCCCTCGTGAGGGCTTGGTCTGCACAGTTGGTTGTTGCCGCTGGTCAGACGATGGAAGGGACGTGATATGCCTTTCTCCATAATGGCGTCAACGGTGTCTCCTCTCTTCAGTCGACTTAATATGTCCCTCAGTATCGAGTCTGCCCCTCTGGTAGAGAATAATCTCTGAAAGCTAGGGACTTGGCCCTCCAGTGTTTACCGTGTGTATATGAGAATGTATCTCCCCTGGCTACTTTCTGGTGGGTGCGGGTCTGAAAGCCTCCAGCCTGACCCAGTAGTACAGATGTTTTGCTGGACTGATGCGGCTGGTGAAGAACACCACTTGGACGTATGCTAGCTCACCAGGTGTCCTTCATTCCGTACTTCCATGCCTGGAGGTGTCCGTGGATCCAGGCGTCCGTGGTTGTCAGTGCTCGTGGCTCCGTCATGCATCAGGGTCGGTTGTCTTCTCATTGCCAGAGGGACCTTCCGAATGACTGGGCATCGCATCCATGTCGGGGGGGGAAAAACTGTCTCGAGAAAAAGGTAACGCTATTTTATCATGTGTGAGAGAGAGAGAGAGAGAGAGAGAGAGAGAGAGAGAGACCAGTGTTAGGCATACAACGCATTTTTCGGCACAACGGGACAACGGAAATGGCGGTGAAGATTCATGATCGTGGGTGGCTCACGTGAGGCTGTGTCTTGTTTCGCCTTAGACAAGAATCTCTTTGCTGGGGACAGGGACCAGCAGTCCTGAGACGAAATGCTGCGGCCCAAGAAGACAGCGAGGCGAAGGAAGAAGACATCTTGGCAAGGAAGGGCCAAGCCTGTGGAGGAGAGCTGATCGAAAGAAGTCATAATGGATCAGTTAGGAGGTGGTGTTGGGTAAGGTCACTTGTTCAAGGAGAAGGAGACTGGACTGGTGTGAGCTGGGGAAGTGGCAACGGTGGTCATTGTGGTATGCCCCCGCCAATGAGACTTTGAGCACGACTGGTAGAGAAAGGAGGTGAGAGATTAGAATGTTGAGGATTAGATAAGGATTAGGAGAGAGGAGGTCAAGATGTGAAGGCTTAAATGTGGATTACAGAAGAGATAGAAGCAAGGGGCCAGGTTTGGGAGGCCTGAGTGGGTTACAAGTGACAGGAGGGAGAGGAGACTAATATGTGGAGATGCAGTGTGAATTGTAGGAAGTCAGTGAATGGAGGTAAAAGGTATGTTGGTAGAGAGAAGGGATAGGAGGACAGAATCTGTAGATATAGGATGTGATGCACGTAGAGTTACGGACACGAAGGCTGCTGGAAATGGAAATGGTAGGCGGCCAGTGTGTGTGATGTTATCAGATCACATCCTAAGCTTGGGTACGGAGTGTAATGGATGTTAAACCTCCTCTCTTCACCATGCGTCACCACAGATAAATTTAACAAGCTTAATTTCTGCAGTAGACGCACACAGTGGAAAGAAATGATAACTGGCTGTCTGTTGTAAATAGGAAACACATCCGGGTAACAGAACACGAGAGGAATGTACGGAAATGGTGGCCGCACAGGCACTCCACACATCCACCAGACACGTACTGCGGGAAAAAGAAATATAGGGAAACCCGACTCGAACGAAAGCCACGTTCCTTCTATACGTGAAAAAAATATATATATATATAAAAGTAGTAACCAACCTAAACTAACTGCAGCTCCCCGCCAGGAGGGGAGGAGACTGACTGTATGTTCATAGCCTCATTGAAAAGTAAAAGTAAAACTGTAAAAGGTAAAAAGATAACTTAAGAATTTTCGAGAATTAGACAAATAAAATGCAGTCTATATTTAGGGTTGAAATCAAAAACCACATAAGAGGAGTGTCACCCATAATGACAAGTGGGTTGAAAGTAGCAACGAAAACGGAAACCAAGAGTCAGGAATTTATTCTTCTCATTGGTGTCGACAACGTCTCCGTCAGGAGGATAATGATTCATCGTCACAGGTACACAGGCTCCTGTACAGAACTGGAGGATCAAGGGAACTGGACGCAGAGGAGTGGCCTTATCTGATTGGATCGTTACTGACGCTAGGTTTCTGTGAATTGGCCGATCACTGTGTCTCTTAACGGTAATATGGGCTGCTACCAGTAGATTCCAAGCTCTTACTTTCAGTTTTCATTACCATCTTTCACACAAGAGATGAACGAGTACAAAGCTAGTGTGGAGCGAGCCGATGACCACCTTCGGCCTACGCAGGAATCATGCAGTTCCTACAAAGTGATTCCCCACGTGAAACAAAGCTCATCTCACTACGACGCCGCCAGACATAATGTGAGCCAGTGAGGGAGTGTCTCGTGTTGCAAGTATGTCCTGAGGAAGGATTGCGAGACTCCTTGTTGCAGGCTCAGGTTATCTACCCGCTGGAGAGGCAATCTGAAGAATGGTGTCATCCCCTCTCCCCCTCCCTCACAAGACTTGAAGTAGACGCACAAACGCACTCCAGAACACAAAATTCCTGGGAGTGGCTGAAATCACTAGACTTTATTTCCAAGCGGTGCTGTCAAAAAAAAAAAAAAAAATCTCAGAAGACTTGCTCTTCCAGTCTAACCAGGCTAACTAGAATCGTATCGTATTAATATGACAGACATTGAAGATTCTGCCAGACAACACCAACAGAAGACAGAACTACCATAGATGCAATACGAAATTTATCAGTGCTCTACCTGCAAGCATCACAGAGTTTATACTCCCAGATTGGAAATACTTCAGGACTCAGCGTATGACACCTACACAGACTTGATCAGTTCGGCTACAATGTGTCTGTCAGGAAGGGCGCAGGCAGGGACATGGCAGCAGCAGGACGGAGTGGTGAGACATGCCATAGAGTGCACGGGGTTAAAGGAAGTTAGCCAGAGGCTGTAGACCTGGACTGAGTGCAGCAGAGGGATTAAGAGGCCAAAGGACGTAGACTTGGGATTGATGCACCTGAGGGGTAGGAGGCCAGAGCGCGGAGTCCTGTGATGGTTGCAGAAGATGGGCTGGAGGCTATAGGGTGGAGACCATAGCCATGTATACATGGGATGGACTGATAAAAGACCTGGTGGTTCACGACGAAGATGTGTGATGTATGACAGTAACTGTATCTTGCTTTCCTGATTTATATACATAGATGCAGGACAGCAAAGCAGAAGGCTCCTTCCCACCTACCACTATAGATAGATGCATGACAGTAAAGCAGAAGGCTCCTCCCCACCTACCACTATAGATAGATACAGAACAGTAAAGCAGAAGGCTCACCCCCTACCACCTTTCCCTCTGCCACAACATCCGGCAGCAAAATAACTAAGACACATCATGTACTATAAAGAAGGTGTTTTATAGGAAAATGCGAGTAGAAAGTACATTGTGATGTGCTTTTAAACGCTGGGTACTCTGTAGCAGTGGCTCAAACCTGAGAAGGATAAAGTTGACATACGTACATATTATACTGTCCTTATTGAACAGACCTACTTACTGATAGTTGATAACATTTGTTAATAGTATTTGTCTAGCTGGGAATTGAATGCACTAATAGTCTTACGTACTGGCAACATCTGATGGCAATCTGCTCCACTGTCCTGGAGCTGTAAAGAAGATAAAACTTATATCCAGGTTGTGTTACATTTCCTCTAACTGTGTACCGTGATTTTTTATCGTTGTATCTTTATCTGATGTGGAAAAGAAAATGGTTATGATTTATGAAAATGTCTAGTGTTCTGAAAACTTCTTTTTGCTCGGGGCGTCTTTGCTTTTTTGTTGTTGTTGTTGTTGTTGTTGTTGTTTTAAATTTCCACGTATTTCCAGTTTTTCTTGGTCCTCAGTAAAGTTTGGTGACTACAGCTGAATGGCGTACAGCGGAGAGGGAGGAGGTCAGAGCGAGCGAGGAGACTTAGGAGGGGTGCAGCAGTGATAGGAGGCCTGGCATGAGTGCAACAAGGGTGGGGGTAGGTAGGAGGCCAGATAGGTGGAGACCTAGTATAGATGCAGGAAAGGGGTAGAATGCCAGACCGGTGGAGACCTGAGATAGATGCAGGAAAGAGGTAGGAGGCCAGATCGTTGGAGACTTGGGATAGATGCAGGAAAGAGGTAGGAGGCCAGAGCGTGAAGAACTGGGACGTACTTGATGGTCCATGACGAGATTATCTGCTGGAGGACAGCAATAGTAACTGAGGAGGTCTGTAAGGCTCCTCCCTACCACCCACATCCACCACCCCAACAGCCGGCGGGAAGGTACTTGAGAAGGATTACCATGTGATGTGTAGAGAGTATACCACATTTGAAATTTCATAGGAAGATGGAAACGGAAAAGACATTCTCATTTGGGTTTAGAAACTGAATGCTCTGTGGAGGACTGCACCTGAAGGGAAGATAATGGTCTATGTTATAATGTCCCTTTCAAACAGGCCTATTTACCGATGATTAATGTCATTTCAAGTATAGGCCCAAATGTAGTGATGGTTTTCACCTTGACTGCGCTTGCCCGGGTCTGTATGACATTTCCTTCCCGCTAGCTTCATGTTATTTGTGGTCGTTGCTTTTTATATCTAGTGAGAAGGAAATGTCGTGACTTAGACTGTCGAAATGATTTTTGTAATGTGAAAGCTTCTATAAGACTTCAGGGTCTACGATGTTTTAGAAAAATTGATTTTTGATCTCTGAATTTTTCTTCATCAGATCGATTCCTGAGCCACGGAATCAGTTTTGTTGTTCTTCTTTGTATTCTTGATAGTTTTCGTCGTCATTGATAAAGTTATTGATGACAAGAACTGATCACCATACGTGAGACGAGGGGATGGGAGGAGGCCAGAGCGTGGAGACGTTGCTGGGATAGGGTTAGAGACGGTCTGTAAAGGGTGGAGAACGAGGCTGGTGAGAGCAGGGAGAGGTAAGGGGGAGAGGCAGGAAACTGAGACTGGAGATGAAGTACAGGCGGAAGAGGGAAGAGGAAGGAAGCCAAGCCATGCAAACGTGGAATGAGATGCAGGAGACGAGGGACAGGAGGAGGAAGGCAGGTGAAGGTTAGGATAGCAAGATATGGTGGTCACCTGGCCATCCAAGTAGCACCCGTCATCAGCTGGCTAGATCACCTCTGATAGTCAGCTGGCCAGGACAGTACCGTTGGTCACCAGCTGGTCAGGAGGATCACCACTGGTAGGCAACTGGCTAGGACAGCTCCGCTTGTGGTCAACTGAGCAGGAGGGCGGAGATGAACACCAGCTGGCTAGAAGATCTTCGCTGGTGGTTAGCTGTCCAGGACATCACCGCTGGTGGTGGAACGACAAGGACAGCAGCGCTGCTCACCATCTGGCCAGGAGATTACCACTGGTGGGCAGCTGGCCATGACAAGAGCGATGGTAGGCAGCTGGCCATGCTCTCACTAATGGTAGGCAGTTGGTTTGGATAGCACAGCTGGTGACGACTGACCAGGACAGCACCACTGGAGGTCAGCTGGCTAGGACTGTACTACAGGTGGGCATCTAACCAAGTTAGCACCACTGGTGGCGGCGGCAACAGCCAGGCCTGGCCTCTGGGACGTCCCGTTACTCCCATGATGTACAGACGACATTGGGATCTTTAATGGGATAGATAATTACTGGTAAGATATGTCATAGACAGCCGTAAGAAAAGATAATGTGACGCCATGCTTACGAGTTACATGTTCGATGGACAAGTTTTTGGAAAGGGAACGACCTTGCGTCTACCACGTAAGACGAAGGACGAGGCTACAGAACGAGGACGGGGGGCGAGGTCGCAGGACGAGGACAGAGGACGAGGCCGCAGGACGAAGACTGAGGACGAGGACAGAGAACGAGGCCGGACGACGAGGACAGAGGACGAGGCCGCAGGCGAAACAGAGTAATGAATAAGAGTCACACAGCGGGAGGTTCCTGGCGAAGGGATGCTGATGAGTCGTTGAATGTGATCCGTCGGAGAGCAGGCCATTGCTCACACTATCCCTAGGACGCAGGCCATCCCATCCGCCACCGGTGGTCTCAGCTACTCGCCCTGTAGGCCATCAGCTTTGGACCGTCGGGGGGGGGGGGGGGGGGGGGGGGGGGGGGGG
>JAUUDZ010452688.1:0-12558 GCA_032361705.1 Panulirus versicolor
ACATGACAGCTAGAGACTGAGTGTGAATGAATGTTGCCTTTTTTGTCTTTTCCTAGCACCACCTTGCTGGAGAGGGGTGGGGGGGGGATGCTATTTCATGTGTGGTGGGGTGGTGAAGGGAATGGATGAAGGCAGCAAGTATGAATATGTACATATGTATATAGGTATATGTCTGTGTATGTATATATTGAAATGTATATGTATGTATATGTGCGTGTGTGGGCGTTTATGTATATGCATGTGCAATGAGCAGAGTGAATTGGAACGATGTGATATACCAGGGTCGACATGCTGTCAGTGGACTGAACCAGGGCACGTGAAACATCTGGAGTAAACCATGGAAAGGTTTGTGGGGCCTGGGTGTGGAAAAGGAGCTGTGGTTTTGGTGCATTACACATGACAGCTAAAGACTGAGTGTGAGAGAATGTGGCCTTTTATATTATGCTTGATCACCTTTTCCCACGTCAGCAAGGTAGCTCCAGGAAATAGACAAAGAATACACAGTGTGTTATGTACATCACAACTGTCATCTGCCAGTCTTGAAAAGCAGTATCCATCTCTCATTTGAAATCATATATTAGAAGGCTGTGATAAATGAAAGAAAAATTTGTATGAAATACTATTTGCTGATAGTGTCATTGTCAAGCTTATTAACTCTACACTCATTTTACTTTGCCATTCTCACTCATATTAGCTTAGTTCCATCTAAAGCCAAGTCTTGATTCAACTGCAGTGTTCATATAACTTTGAGGTCGTTTTTAAGTTGAGCTTGGAAGTGAAATTTTGAAAATTCAGCCTGCAGATCTAGTTTTGAGAATACCTTTTCATTAACTTTTACACCTTATCTACAGTGTGTACATCAGTACCAATGTTAAACTTCATGATATTTCCAATCAGAAGCACAGTAGGAGTGGTAGCAAAAATTAGTTCTCTTGATGACAAAGAATGAGTGTGAATGGCCCATTCATTTGTAGATAGTGTGAAGATGGTTTGACAGAGTAAATGTTACAGACATATCTTAGGCCAAGTTTGATTTCCAGGATGATAGATTATGCTGACTGGAAGTCACTGTTGTTCAAATTTTAACTATTTTTTTCCCTAATTTCAAATTTTGATCTAGATCTGAGTGATTTGAAGTATCATTCGTTTTAATTGAGAAGCCAGAACCAAAAGGCATGAATTACACTTGGCAAAAGTAACACTCATATGAATGGATATGACTGAGCACATTGGTTAATGTACAGATTAATGAGAGTATGCCCTTTATCTAACTCTCTTATGGCACTGAATTATACTGGTTAATGTACAGATTAATGAGAGTATGCCCTTTATCTAGCTCTCTTATGGCACTGAATTATACACTGAATAGTGTGGTTTCATTATTTGATATTAAGGGGCTTCAATCACAGATTAAAGCCTAGACAAAAACTATGCCTTAATTGAAATATGAAAAATTTTAAGGAATAGGAGAAATAAGTACAGAGGAGGAAAATTTTTTGCAGCATTTTAGAAGTGAAAGATATACATCTTAAAGAGGAACAGGTTTTATTTGTCAGGAAAGATGAGTTGCTAGAGTTCCAGAGAGTCAGTGTAAGGAGGGAGATGTATATCTCAATGGCCCACCCCAGAGTTGCCATTGGCCACTGTAATCATATGATCCAGTACCTTGCCAAGTAATGCATGGCTTAGCTAATTTTGTGGGCATACAAGTAGCCAGCTCTTGGGAGCAGAAACCAAAATGATATCTTTACAAGAGGGAAAGTGAAATAACACTGCAGCATAGAATAAGTGCATCAAGTTCCAGGATTAGACGAGAGAGTTTATAAGTTAGTTTGCATAGGACTATATTAGTAAGTATGTAAAGCTAGAACCCTCCCAGATGTGAGAGCAGTACTCCTTGCAAAGCTGGATTAATCTATTGTATAACTGGAGAAACTGGTCAGAAGAAAAGAATTTGCACCATCAGAGCAGGACACCCATTTTCGTAGAGGAAGACTCTGCTACATGTGTAATGTGGGGTTTTCTGGATGCTAGATCTTACAGTGATACCAAATATGTTTGAATTGTGGAATTACAAATCCATCCACTGAGATTAAAAGTGTGTGGCTTTTAATGAGAAAGATTTGCAGAAACTGGGTTTCAGAGGCTTAAGATTTAACCGGGTTGCATATTTCCCACTGGGACATTTGCTCTAAGCCTGACTTTACAGAGGAAGTTGTCTCAGGATGAGATACAAATTGAGTGGGGGAAAATAGAACATGTTTAAAGGGAGTTAGGAGCATGTTTAAGTCATCAGCATTAAAAGTAGGAATGCTATGCCATGATTTAGGTGTAAGTTTTAAGAAATCTTCAGTGGTTGTAACTGCATCTTACTGATGATTTTTGGTAGGTAAGTCATTTGACCTAACGAGTCATGGAACATACATCCAGAGTAGAGTTTTTCTCTACCAATATCTTTTTCTAGATATATACACATGCCACGTACTTGATAATGTTGAATCCAGTTGCCCATTATCTCTCGTTAGCCATATTTGCATATAATATTTTTCTTTTACCCCATTTGTTTCATCTCCTGCTCCCTTCCTACTTTGCATGTCCCTCATGTGTATATTTTTTTTGCTAAGGTTTTTCCATTCTAATTCTCTGGTGTTCGTAGCAATTGCACTATTTTTATGACAACAAGTATTTTGAAAGCACATGGCAACTGCTTTCATATTTCTAAATCTGCATGTTTTGAATATTATAGTTTGGTATTTTGGCCTTTTGATGTGTAGAGACATTGATAGCTAAAATATTTGAGGAAAATTGTACATGCAGAATCCTACTTTGAATGTCCCCCGATCTACATGGACTTTAATGTGGTGGTGGGGTTTGTGTGAAGCAGTGGTGGCTTGGGCTATGGCACGAGGGATTTTGCTTTCCTTGGTAGGTTTAACCGTGCTGCAAAGGTCAAGCTTGAGCTCTCAGACGAACACATGTAGGCTATTTTCTCCCCTATGCTTTTTGTTCTTCCCTTCTTGTTCTATCAAAACTGAAATTGGTCACTTGTTTGGGTTAAAATGAATTCCTAGCACAGAATATTCTAAACTGTATTAAGAGTCCTGAATATCCTTAGATACTCCAGTGCTTGGCTTATAAGCCTAAATTTTATAATCCAATCCAATCCTATTTGAATGTGGGAAAAGACAAAATGATGCAGACAGATGGGCAATTTTATATGAGGGCACCATAAACTACACATTCTTTATGCTTAGTTTCTGAATGACTTTGTCATCCTGAGCTTTACAGAACTTTGGAAGATTTCTCAAAATTCAGTTAACATTTTCACAGAGTTCAGTTTGTATACTTTTTTATCATGAAGTATTCTTATGAATATTATAGATAATATATGATTTTGTTATTGATTTGTATCAATCTGATTTAGGAAGTAGATAATAGATTTCTCAGGTCTGTATGACATTTATGTTCATAATGTGCTTTTCATTGTTGAAATGTGGATGCTAATATTTTCTTTATGATTTGCAGAATTGAAGATGACTTGATGTCTTTCTTAGGAGTCAATGACTTTTTTCAAGAAGTTGTGAGATTTGGTGTTGGAACAATCATCATAGGTGCAGTCCAAATGGTCATGGGCTACATACTTGTGACATCCATGAACTATGCTGCAGAGGGACAGGTATATTGTGACTATAGGTAAAAGGGCTTAGTTGTTTACCTTGACAAGTAAGGATGATTGATAATAAATCCAGTGATGATGATGATGCAACCTTGACTTTTCACTCATCCAGAATGCAGTAGCATGTGTCTCTCTGTCTGTCCCTATATCTATCTACCTATATATCTATCTATCTGTGGCAAAGACTAAAATATTGGGGGTTATCCTTGGATAATAAAAGGCACTGGGAAATGATGCTATATAACAAAACTCCAAACAAAACTACTTCTATAAAAGAACATCAGTACTTACAGTGATATCAATAGCACCATTCATATTGAACTTTTTGTGTATTTCCACCATAAATCACCCACAGTCCAAAACACTGGAGACTGGCCAACCTTCACACAATGCATAGATATAACCTTCAGAACTTTTCAATGTAGATTTCTCATCTTTAGAACATGCATTCACATTTTTCATTAACATCTCTAACCAAGCCAGCATACTACAAGGGCACTGTAAGAATTACAATCCAAATTCCTCCCCACAAGTTACACACCTCATAAAGCAAAGAAACCAACTTAGACACAACCACTTTTATCACTGGAAATCGGAGTACAAATCCAAATTGCAAACATCACCTCCACTGAAAGACTAACAGAAAATTGGTACTCCTTCCCTAACACAGTGGATCATAAGACTCATAGCAACCAACTTGGTGCATGATAAATATGATCCACACTTATCACACAAGTGCAGCCCCTTCACTCACGAAGCACTCCTGATTAATTTCAATGAAGCCTTTTCTTCCAAAGAACACAAACATACTCATGAGATTCTACCAAAAAATCAGCAACACACCAGTCTCGCCCCTAAACAGGAAAGTCATGAAAAACCTGTATAGAATTCATCCAGAAACAACTGCCCAGCCATTTTTCATTCCTACTGATAAGTGGTGCAATTAAGAATTTAGTTAACTCATGCTGCAAACCCTGACAACCTACTGAATAGTGCACTTAAGAATTCAGGTAACTTGTGCTGCAGACTCTAACAAAATACTGAAGTTTCACATAAAACTCTATGGCCCATTTCCTGTCTAATCATTTATTGATATCTTTAAATGGCTACACAAGAAAATCCCTAACATCTGAAAATGTGCCAACACAATACCAGTGATAATATCCCTCAAGCCCCCACACTCTCCCTTTTCCTACTTTCCTATATCTCTTCTATCCTCTATCTTCTAAAAAAATTTATGGGACCATTTTATTTATTATAGAAGCTTGCACATTAGGGACAGTCCCCTCTGGAATGGAATAGGGAAAGTTCACCTTCGAAGAGTTTTATACAAAATATTGGGATCTTTTTCCAATAGATAAAGACTGTTTAGGTACTTAAAAGGCAGGACTATGAAGAGGAGGATTCAAGCTAAGGAGCATGGCTTACATTTAGAAGCAGGGGTTAGGTAGGATCAGGAGCATAAGGAACATAAGTGGCAGGTTTGCGAAGAGGAGAATAGAATGGGGCAGGTAATGGAAAATTCCTAGAGAGTGGCCATATCTCAGGTAGTCTTGGGTATGGAGGAGATAGGAGGATATAGTGACATCTTTTATTTGCCTCCTGTTAAAACTGAAGCAGGTAGGAGTAAGGGCAAGCTAGGGCAGGTATGTGCAAATTTACAAGTGGGGGCCAAGAAAAAGGCAGGTGGAGACCAGGGCAGGTCATTTTGAGGTTACTGTCAGGTTTCCATTTCTCATTGCTACATACACACACATGCCAATGATGAAAAGTCTGAGTTATATATCAAAATATTATATATTAATGCATGGAACATTCTTAGAAAATTATTAGTTTGAAGCAATTGCTTTGTAATAGAATTACATAATTTGCAGTTTGGAATCTTGATTAGATATTGAAGATAGAGATTTTGTTGCCAAATATGTGATTCTTGGTTACACTGTTCAACGGTGATAAGGAAAATCAAGACAGTGGAGGGATCTTGCTCTTTGTGAAATCTAATCTTAATCCCATACTGAAAAATATTGTTGCTGCTGATAAAATTAATTCTATTTTTGTTGAAATCAAAGACATACTTTGAAAGAAAATAACAGAAGGATTAGTTTAAAGGCCCCTCCTATCAATAGAGGTAAATGAAAGACTCTGTGATCAGTTAGTAGAAATTTGAAGTGAACAGGATTCAATCATAAAGGGAGATTTAACATGCTGATAATTAATGAGGGGAACCTGTTACCAGTAGTATGTGGCATAGGTTCTACCTAAATTTGCTTGAGAATGCCCTAACACAATTAGTTAAGAAACCTGCTCACAATGAGAAAATATTAATTTTAGTTCTGCCTACAGAGGATCTCATTTGTAATCTTTAAGTGGGAGAGAACTTTTCTAAAAGTGATTACCAGCAAGTCACTTAAGGTAAATTTCATCATAATCTATAATGATGGTCAACATAAAAGTTGCAAAAAAAATCCAGGTTTTAGACATTCAGTGTTCAAGGGTTATCACATTGCTCCGACAGGTAATGCTGGGATGATATCATTGATAAAAACAATATGGATGTAGCTTGGAAAAGATTCAGTATTACTTTCAAAGTAGTGGAGGGAACAAATGTGGCAGTGCTTGTAGAACAGTAGTATTTCAAAACAGAAGCCAAAGTAGTGGAGCATTTACATAAAGAAGTGCATGCTTTGTAAGAAAGTGGCACATTAGCTACTCAAAGAAGCAAGTAACCAACAGGACAGAGTAAATTCCATATGTCTGTGATTTGAGGAAGCAAATGTCACTGTGAAACTGCTTCTGGTAGCTTTCCTCCCTCACCATGGATTCTTAAGACCTTCCACAAAGCATCTCTTATTAGTCCTATCATATTCCTTCTCCAGATCCATAGATTCCACATACAAATCTGTTTTTTTAAGCATTTTTCTTGCGCATTCTTTAAAGCAGACACCTGATCCTTTCATCCTCTGCTACTTCTGAAACCACACTCTTCCTCCCAAGTCTGATGTTCTGTACATGCCTTCACCCCTCTAAGTCGATACTCTTCCAAGTATACTTCCAACTTACCAAGTATACTCAAACTTATACCTCTGTAGTTTGAACATTCCTCTTTAACCCACATACCTTTATACAGTGGCACTCTTTATACATTCTGCCAATCCTCAGGCCCCTCACCTTACTCCATGCATACATTGAAAATCCTTACCAATCAATCAACAACACAGTCACCCCCTTTCTTATGACTTCTTATGACTCTCTTACTTCTCATACCACCCCAACCAAAATACCCTACATCTGCCATTCTATCATTAAGCACATTTACCTGTTATCACTTCCCCTTCTGCCTCCTTCACCACTGTTCCTATTTGTTCTGTTCTCTTTTGCTCTTTATTTACCTCCTTCCAAAACATCTCATTATCCCTAAAGTTTACTGATGCTTGCTCACCCCAACTTCCATTTACTCTCTTTTTCAACCTGTGCACCTTCCTCTTGACCTCCTGCTGCTCTCTTTTATACATCTAATCATTTGCACTCCTTTGCCAGTAAGTGCCACTCAAATGCCTCTTTTCTCTTTCACTAGCAACTTTTGACTTCATCTCACCACTCACTACTGTTCGTTATCTGCCCTTCTCCCACCTTTCACTTGCCACATGCTTCCCTAAATACCACACATTCCCTCACCCACTCCACTTTCTTCATTTCCTTTCACCTTTTGCCATTTACACTCAATATATCCAGGTATTTTGTCGCACAAGTCTCTTTTACTATCACCACTAACCTTTCCCTAACTTTCTTTCCTCTCTTTGAAAACCTCAAATCTTCACCCTCACCTCCACAAGATAACGATCAGACATCCCACCAGCTGCCCCTCTCAACACACCTACATCCAAAAGTCTCTCTTTTACACACCTAACAGTTTGTAATCCAATAATACCTGCTGACAATCTCTCCTGATCACATACATATAGTTGCGTATATCCTTTTTAAACCAAGTATTCCCAATCAGTCCTTTTTCAACACACAGCTCTCCATCTCATGCCACCCACTTTCAGTTTTACCCGTATCAATCTAGAATTTACTTCCTTGCACTCTGTCACAAACTCCCACAACTCCTGCATTAGGAGTAGTGCTACTCCTTCCTAAGCTCTTGTCCTCCCACCAAACCTTGGGTTTACTCCTAAGACATTTCCAAACCATTCATTGGGAGAATCTTTGTTTTACAGTGTAGGTTGTGAGTGTTTGTGTGCTGATTACCTGATGATTGTTCTTGGTGCTCTCTTTTGGTGGGTTGCAGCTTTGTTATATTTGTATGAATATATGTATGTATATATAAGGTTGTACAGGCATTGAATAACTTGACTGTACAATGAAAGAAAGTCACCCTTTTTCTTGAGGAACTTGATTGCAGTCCCATCCACTGCTACAGCTCTTCCTGTTAGACCAAATTCTTCAGCAGTTCCTCATTCCACATGCCCTCTCATCTTAATCACACCACATGAGCTACTCTGTCTTCAAAAATGTTTTTCAGTCCTTCAAAATATCTATATTTTTTGCTTTGATAGAGTTGATCTGGGCTGTACACAAGAACAGTGTTTTGAAAGATGGTCTCCATCTTTAACATATTTTGTTGATGGAAATCAGTGCAGTATTTTAGCACCCTTCTCCCACTTTCATCTCTCCGATACCTTCATTTTTGATGTAGTGAACGTGCCCTACATTTCTGGGGAACCTTTTCCAACCTATAATCTGTGCAACATTAAAAGCGTTGATACACGAGAAAGTTCTTAAAGAACCCTTAAGAATTACACTTGACTGTCCCTGGACCACTAAATGAATTATGTAGACACTAAGTTATCAGATGTTATGTGATTATCTTAATGTAGTCTGATTGATTACATTTATTTGACTTGCAGGTGTACAGACTTCGAGGACTGTTTTTGCAGAGCATCCTTAGACAAGAGATAGGTTGGTTTGACACCCATCAAACAAATGATTTTGCCAGCAGAGTTACTGAGTAAGTTGGAATGGAATTTTTCCTATTGGGTGATTGAGTAAGCTGCCATGGTTATACTGTGCCTGAGAAAATAACTTAAAGAGGCATCTCTGACAAAATGGCTGTATGTTCCTCAAGCAGTTGGTCAGCAAATTCTCATCAATCATACTGAATTGATTGGGTCCAGCATTCTAAATGCATATGACTATGTTAAGTTTAACCTAACCTAACCTAACCTTTGTGCTTAACCTAACCTTTACCTAACCTAACCTAACCCCATCCCTTAATATAACAAAGCAGTGTGCTCTTCATTTAGGCCTATTCTCCTCAAAAATGCACATTTTGAAAGCAATATAGTTGCCATATGTAGTGTCTAGCTTCCTCTCTGGCCAACCTATTGTTATGGTTGTTGATGGATCAGCTTCTCCCTCTTTCTCCATCAACAGCGGTGACGCTCAAGGTTCTCTCCTGTCTCCTGCACTTTTTCTAATTTCTATCAATGATTTCTTCAACATATGACCAAATGCACTCTTATGCTGACAACCCAGCATTACATTCCTTCTCATCCTTCAGTTTTGCTCCTCACTCTTGTTCTGCATCTTGTCTTGTTACATCTTCCTCAACAAACTCAGACTTAGACAGGATATCTAAGTGAAGTAAAAGAAATCCGGTTAAGTTTAATGCTTTCAAGACCCAGTTTCAAAATATCTTTCTATTGAAAATTCCTCACAACTTTCCTTTTGCCTGCGACTGTTCTTTAATTCCACCTCTTAACTTAATGAACATACTTGGTATTACTGCAATATCCACTCTGTCTCGGAAGCCCCACTTTATGGAAATTCTGTGTTCCTCAAGGAACCAAGGAGTCCTATTGTAGAGGTAAAATTTTTTTCATCTGAATAGTTGCACAGTTTATACAAAGGATTGATCCATCCTTGTGTAATGTACTGTTCTCACATCTTGGATGGTTCTAGCCTTGCATCCTTACTTGACAGAGTGGGGTTGAAAGCAGTCCAACTTATAAACTCTCCCAGGCTAACTTCAGAACTTGTTTTATGCCATAGTATTGGTTCACTTTGTCCTCTTCTATAGGTATTACTTTGGCTTTTTCTTCTGAGAGCATGCTGCTTGTGTGCTTCCACCACTAGCTAGACCATGCCATACTTTCCAAGCTGCTGCATTACATGATTACTGTGTGACTATTCGCAATTCAAGGGTGGGATGTTTTGATGACTGTTTCTATCCTTACACCTCTAAGCTTCAGAATTCTCTACCCTCTCATCTCTTTAGCAGTAACTGTGACCTGGCTTATTTTAAAAGACAGGTTCTTCATATCCTCCAGAATTTGTAAATATTTTCCCTTTTTTTAACTTCTCTGTATTTCAGTTAAGGCCCGGCCTTGATGTAGACTTGTCCATGACTGGAGTTTCCTACGTAAGAAAAAAAATAATTCTTGAGATAGATTCTACCTTGAACCTGGAAGTCATGAGTTTTAAAGCCTAGATTATGTGAAACGAAGTAAGCAAAGTGAATTTTCACTTCAGTATCTCTGAGGAACTTTAGACTTCGAATGCTTTACAAACTTTAAAGCTTCACAAGCCCCTTTGGTCTGTTGTCCTAAGCTTCTCAAGGTGTATTTGCTTGTTATAAACATCACAAATGTTACAGCTTCAGCTTAATGGCAGCACTTAGACCTTTATTCAAGTGAGAGGGATAATGACATTAATTTAGCGAACATTGTTTTTGATCTATATACCTGTGAAGTGCTTCCTTTAGATCAGCTGTAAATCATCCTGTGACCTCTGGTATTCAGTCCTTTAATTGGTGAAGTGATATATGATAATCATGAGAACTGCTTTGCTTATCTTGATCAGCTGTATAAATGGTTCTGCACCAGGCTGTGTAATGATTTTTGGAGCATTTTAGGTGTTACATGATGTAATGCAGCCCTTACAGCATATGTAATCTCATCTTAAGTTGATTTTCCATCTAATATCCAAACACACAAAAGATAATTACCATCATCAGAGCTAATCTTATTAACAATTTATTAATTACAGATTTAAACAAACAAGTGTTATGGAGTAGGTATGTTTCTGTGTATCTTCATATTTTTCTTTTATCATTTTCAGGGACCTGAACAAGTTACAAGAAGGAATTGGAGAGAAAGTGGGCATGTTTTTGTTCTTTATGACAATATTTTTAGCTTCTCTTATCAATGCCTTCGTTCACGGATGGGAGCTAACCTTGATTATTCTCTCAGTGTTCCCACTTCTAGGAGTAACCACTGGGGTTATTGCAAAGGTTAGTACCTAGATCAGTTTGTTTTTTTGAGATTTAGATAGATTAAGATATAGGTAGTAGTTGGTAGGCAGTCGCTAACCAAGGAGGTATATTACTGATATTTACCACCTGGGTATTGGGAAGGTTAGTGACGGATGCTTAGTGAGGCAGCACTTCAGTGGTTGTCTAGTTGCACTACTTTGACCAAGGTAGCTTTCTTTTATTCTGCCTCACCCACAAGTGGACTGTTGACTTTCTGTCCACAAACATACAATCTCCCCTTGTCACACATAGCACTTGATAACACTTAACTCACCTGGCTCATTCTTCATAACTCTAGATTTTCCTTGGGTGAGCACTATGCATTTGCCCTGCCTTTTGGCAAGATGATTGGAGTAATAGAAGTGATAGTTAGGAGCTTTAGACAGGAGCATTAGGTAAAAGTAATTGGTAGGAACATTTGGTGGGAGTATTGGGTAGAAGTAGTAGATTGGAACATTAGGTAGACAGATTAGGTAGAAGTGGTAAGTAGTAATATTGGGCAGGAACCTTGAAAATACTGCAGGAATTTTTGTATTTAAGGGGTGTGAGAGTGACATTGCACCTGTCACCGTAGTTAGATTACACAAGAGACTAATTTTCTATTAGTTGATAATAGAATTGCAATCAAGTACACTTAGTCATGTTCCAGCCTGAGGATCCCCTTTGTAGGGCCCCCACAGCACCCTGGAAGCTGGCCACATCCACGGAGCAGAACCAAGGATGAAGTATGATGAAGTTTTGTATATGTCTGTGTTGGATGATAGCAATACAGTTGAGTGTATGTGTTCTGTGTCTTTACTATGGAAGTTACATCTTATGCTTGAAAAATCTTGTGATATGTTGAATCGGTATTTCTGATGTTGGAGAGATGGATTATGTCCAGAATGCAGACAAGAAAGTAGCTTGTACATTCCTGGAAAGTCCAGTTTCAGATAGCTGTATGTCTAGTGCAGTGGAGTTTAAGACTGGGATGGAAGGGCAGTTGCTTTTCTTGTCTTCATGGTGTGGACACATTTTGTCACTGTTGTCTTTGATGGGTGCATGCATTTTATTTTTACTAGTTTTACTATCTGTAAGTGAGGGTGTTCTTTGTTGTCCATGCTGTCTCACTTAGAGAAGCAATTGTTTATGATATACTAGTGTATTAGTATTAGTTGATTCTTCTTTGTCAAGTGATATTATGTCATTTCAGGTTCAATCCAATTTGACTTCTGTAGAAATGAAAGAATATGCGAGAGCTGGCAGCATAGCAGAGGAAGTGATCTCAGCCATTCGGACTGTTGTAGCTTTTGGTGGGGAAGATAGAGAGGTACAAAGGTATGCTGATATTTAGAATTATAGGAAAACTTAGCTCAGAAAATAGCTAGTTCATAAATACTTTCTGCTTGAATTTCAGGAAAAATTTAGATAGGAAATTATTAGATATATATCATATTTAGATTTACTTAATTGCTGTTTCCTGTGTCAGCGAGGTAGCACCAGGAAACAGACAAAGAATGGCCCAACCATTCATATACACATACATATACATAAATGCCCATACACGCACATATACATACATATATATATA
>JAUUDZ010452699.1:0-23929 GCA_032361705.1 Panulirus versicolor
AGCTGATTGTGTGTGTATGTGTGTGTGTGTGTGTGTGTGTGTGTGTGTGTGTGTGTGTGTGTGTTAAGAACACACTAGAGTCGTCGACCTGTAGACATTGAAGTGATATGGGAGGCATAGTTACCTTCGGGTGCCGTGAATCCTCACCCCCATATGAATCATAGGTACACACCGGATCCCCATCTACAATGGGGTCAACATTGAGACCCCATGTAAGAATGGGGCTGGTTTCAAGAGAACAGCCACGCCTCCTCCAGGTCCATACGCATCAAATATATGACGATCGTCACCTGTATGAAAAAAATCCTTCTTCGTAAGGATGTTTATAGTAACATTAAGGACGTCTGACTCATCAGCTAGAGTTGCTTGTGTGTACTTAAGTTGGCCTATGGCTCCAGAAGGCTCCTCTTCAATCTGAGCTAGCGCCAGACCCGTTCTGATAAAGTAGATGCGTCTCGGGCGCTTTGGTAGAAGTGACGCGTTTTGTCCTGGGGGAAGAAAATGAGTCAGTTTCGGGTCGCTTGTGACTGTTTGTGTTCGTTCTAACGGTAGCAAACATCAGGATCAAGGGAGGAGGCTGGGTTGAGTATCCTGTGAGGTCAG
Organism: Panulirus versicolor; assembly: GCA_032361705.1. Taxonomy (NCBI): domain Eukaryota; kingdom Metazoa; phylum Arthropoda; class Malacostraca; order Decapoda; family Palinuridae; genus Panulirus; species Panulirus versicolor. The sequence goes on from JAUUDZ010452699.1 coordinate 604, forward strand.
CGGTGCATTGACGAATGAATGTGTCAGAAATGAAAAGGAATGTAGTGTACTACGTAATCACTTCGTCCCGCGGCAATAAATCAATGGGGGTGGGCCCGCGTCGCTCAAGAGTGTCGTAATGACGTAGACTTTTCCTTGGCGTGGGAGGGAGGAGGGAGGAATTAAATTATCATGAACTGTAAATACAATTATGTGTGAAAGTAATTTGTTGAAGTCCTTGACGAGTTGGCCGCTCTGAGAGGTAAGATTTCTTCAATTTATGCTGGGGTGGAATTTTATTAATTACGTACGACTTAACGACGCAAAGGATAACACAGTCAGTGAGGTTAGCATTTTAGGTGTGAGGGAGGATTTGAGTTTGTCGCTGTGTGATCGTCTACAGTATTAATTTTTGATATGTGAATGGAATTTTTAAAGCAAATTAATTTTCATTATGAATTTCAACGATTTCTATTAATTTATATAGGATGCCATTTCATGTGTGGCGGAGTGGCGACGGGAATGGATGAAGGCAGCAAGTGTGAGTGTGTACATGTTTATATACTTTTATGTCTGTGTATGTATATGTATGTATACGTTGAAATGTATTGGTATGTATGTGCATGTGTGGGCGTGTATGTATATACATGTGTATGTGGGTGGGTTGGGCCAGTCTTTCGTCTGTTTCCTTGCGCTACCTCGCTAACGCGGGAGACAGCGACAAAGCAAAATAATTAATAGATGATAAATTATTATTATTATTATTATTATTATTATTATTATTATTATAACAATACTCAATGATATGAGTATTAGCAGTTATGATTTTTTTGGTTCATAAATATTTGCAATTTCCAAGTTAGTAAGGTAGCACCAGCAATAGGTGAAGAAATGCCCCTTTTTGCCTACATCCACTCTTGAGCTGTCATGGATAATACTACTAATCATATGACAAAATCATCTGATGCAGAAAATGTTAGAACATGAACTGATGTTTGCCGCTGTTTCCTAGAACATCAAATGATGCCAGCCACACTCTAAGGGTTAATCGCTGAGAATTCTAAAGGCAAAACCATCTTAATGAATGCATAAAAGAAAGGAATATACTACTAATCACTTGACGTAAACATTGAAGAATGATATAATTCAGAGAGAAGCAGGTCTAGAAGGATATGAAACATTCAGGGCAGACAGAGAGACAATTAAACAGGATGACATAGTGGTTTATATAAGCAGCAGACTAAGGGAAAGCACCTACTGAAATGTATAGAAATATAGGAAGTTTTACACTCTTGGGGCCCCCATCTCTTGACCATTCTCTATTTTCATATAACTTTTTAAGTTTTCATACGCTGTCCACCTTTACCACATCCTTATTCAGTGTCTTATATTCATCCACCACTTAGATGCTATAAAAAAAAAAATGCTTCTCCACATCTCAATTCCCAACCTCTTCTCTCATGCAGAATCTTGAAGCTTATTTCCAGCTAGATAATAATCATATCAAGCCCTTCTTTTATTTTGTCCCATCCTTGTTATATCTGCCAAACTGAATTTCATCATATATGTATCGATCAACTTTGTAGTTTAACATGTTAAGGTTCCATTGTAAGTTGATGCAGTCCTCCCCACTTTTTACTTTTCTAATGACCTTTGCATCATCTGCAAATATATTCAAGTATCAGTCCATACCTTCAGGCAAGACATTACAGAGATGAAGAAAAGTAATGGTACAAAGATAGAATCCTTGGTCACCTTGACTCAGAATCCTTGGTCACCTTGACTCATCTGGAGAAGGCATCTCTGATATATATCCTTTGTTCTCTTCCACTGAAATAATCTTCTATTCTTGACCTGTGATCCAGCATTTTAATCAGCTTCCCATATGCTACACTGTTGAATTCTTTCAAGTATTCCAGATAGAAATAATCCACCCAGCCTTTCCTTTTGTCCAAGACTAATAGAACAACTAATAATTTTAGCCACTTTGAAACAGTTGTCTCCCTAAGGATTAACTCACTGAAAACAGCTACTGCTGCTTTGTTAAGCTGAAAAGCCTGACATTCCTTCTGTCATTACCTTGTATTTTCACAGTTGTGAATCATAACCAAGTGTTCTCTAAATGCCCATCGCTCATTCAACAGGATCTAAGCAGTTCAAAACATATCATTTGATTTCTTATTTGTACAAGGCTCCCTCTCTTTACTTGTTGGGACTTTTTGACTTAAGACTGGTGATTTTAGCTGTAAGTCTTGACTCTGTGTCACAATTTTGCAACTCTAGCAAATTAAAAGGAGAACTTTGTGACTTTCAGTAAATATGTTCCCTAATTGATAGAGAATGGTAGAGTTTTCAGTAGATATGTTCCCTAATTGATAAAGAATGGTAGAGTGAAACATTGTTGAACAGACAATCGTACAGGGACCCCTTCGGTACTGAAATTCTATAATGAACTATAGAAATGCAAAACATGAATAAAATGAAAAAAAAACATTAGATTTGGGCATTACGTAGAAGAAGTTGGTAGGAACATGAGGTAGGAGCCTCTGCAAACACTGTGCTAGAGATGCCCTCTGCCAGTGGCCTGTTAAGGGTTAGGCACTAAAGACTAAGAAGCAGCACTGGAGTTCAGTAGTTATGGAGACCCTATTGCTGTCACCATCCCCTTGAGGGAGTTCCAGTTGGGAGCAGGCATTGGAGATATAGATAAACAGATAGAATAATAAAAAATATGGCTGAAGATATAGATAAATAGATAGAATAATAAAAAATATGGCTGACCATCAAAACCAAGTCTTAAGTCATAGCTACATTAAGGTAACTGACACTTATAACATCTCCTAGATCTTAAATACAACAAAGTACTTACGATTTATGTCATCACTGATAAAAGATTATATTCATCTCTGATGAAAGGGCAAGAAAAAGTGAAGATGCTGCACAACCAAATCCAATCAAGGAGTTCCAGAGTGAAAAAGTAAATGAATGGTAGCAGTGAGCTGTTTCCTGCCTCCATGCCATGTCATGACATCATGGGCCTGGTCATCAAGTCACTGTGAATGAGCTCCTATAAGTCTCATGTTTTATGATGGTCAAAGGAGATGAATCCTCATGGATACATTAGGAATCTATTCATATATCTTTTTCAGCAGTTATATTTTCTGTCAACTGCTATTCCATTTACAATCTATTTAACATTTTACTCCTTTGTCAGGCCTATTTACCTAATGGACCTGCTGGAATCACATACACTAATCCCTCCCTTACCTGCACTTAAATAGGCCACTGTGGTGAAAGTCTTGTGTTTTCTTGGCAAAATTATGAATGGCTGTTAACAGATCAATTCAACTGTATGGATACAAGTTAAGTGCATGATGCTATAATAAAACATTGATAAAACCCATTTTGTATGCGTAGAGAAAAAATAATGAAGCTTTATAGAAGACTGGAAGCCTTCTTTCAGTTTAGCTTAATGAATACAAGGTTTGGATGTGTATTAGCATGCGGATAGAATGTAATATGATCCAGTGAGACTGGAACCATGAGACTAAAGAGATTGGGGGACAAAGAGTGTAAAACTTCTTCATAAAAGAGAATATGGATAGAACAGTTATACTGGAATCATGAGATGAAAGACATGGGAAACAAAGAAAGTAAAATTTCCTCATCTACAGATAATTAATTCCACACATGAAAGTACACCCCTGCCACACAAGCACCCAGTTCTATATATAATAATATAAAGAATATATATTTCATATGATTATTAGAAGAAAATCTCATTATCATCTCTAACCTCAAACAGTGGCAAAGATTCCTTTGGAGGATTTGGTGACAGAGAGCTCCAGAGCACTTCTAACATGTGAAGAGCATCATCAAAGGCAAATTCACGCTTCAATTCCAACAATAACCAGCGGTAGCAAAAGAGAAGATCATCAGCCTGTAAAAAGGTAATGGATGAGCTATTGTTCCTACTGTAATGCAAAGCTGCTTGTTTGTTGTTGCTACTGTGGTGCCAGGATGTTGTGATGTGATTGTGGGGTTGTTTGCATGTGAAAGGACCTTCACATTATGGTTTGCCAGAGCTAATGGGTCATTATGTAGGAAGAGATTGATGAGGATTGGAGAAAGGACTGCTTATTAGGAAACTCCACAATTATGAACTCCCATGGTGTAGTGATTAGTGTTCCTGACTGTGACTTACATACATTATATACAACTTGTAAAAAAGAAATCATCAAAAAATACCAACCTGATGAAGTTGAAGATATGAAAAGTATTCTATATCATAGAAGATAAGAGCTTCAGTTAGATGTTGGAACTTGAGGGTCATGGCATCACCATCAATATGAAAGTTGGAGTGAACCCGAGTCATAAGTGCACAGAAGCAAACATATGCCTGTGCTTCATCACGCATTGTCACTAACAGTGGAGAGGCTAAGTCACTCATGCCCTGACAGTATCCAACTGATGGATGATTCAGTGCATATCTGATTCAAAGAAAAAATATAACAAAACTGTGAACAGAAAATTTTTTCATTGATTCATGTATTTAGTACACTATTTGGAAATCAAATTATACAATATAAATTTCAAGATCTAATAGAGGAAATTCTGTCATAATGAAAACTTTTCAAGAGATGATTAATTTGTGCATACACCTTAAAATTTTTATTGTTATAAAAAATATGAGTCACACTTAAAAACATTTACCCAAATTACTTTCCTATATTGAGAGTGATTTGGCATGAGCAAGCAAAACATACTCCAATCATACCCATCTTGGATATGTACTAACTATTGAGTTAACATTACTTGCATGGCCATGGTATGGCTTTGAAGTTAATGTGCTGATCATTCAGCAGAGGCATTGGTAGGGTCGTGGAAGAAAGGTGCAAGAGGGTGAAGGATTAGCAGGGAGGGTGAGTCCCATGAGTGTGTTCAGTGTATGCTGTTTTAGTAGAGGCTTTAATCCTCCCTTTTGTATCAGTGACATGTGCCATTTTCTAAATTTTAGCTATGGCAGTGTCATCTAGGCTCTCTCTCATCTTTAGTATCAATGATTTGTTTTCACACCATATGTTTTGGGAAGTGCTTGAATTTCATCTGGTTTCAGTATCAAATTTTTTTAATTCATCTATTGTTATTATTACATCATTCTTGATTACTTCAACATCAGTGATGGCATGCTTTTCAAGTTGAGAAGTACGGTATCTCATAATCTATATTTTCTGTTTTCTATTGACATTTAATTCATTTTCTATAAAGGTATGGAATAAAGTAAGCTTTGAAATATCAGGGCCTGAACATTAAAAAGAGCAATAAGCATGCACTGAAGAGAAAGAATTAAAGTGATATGGTATATTTTAGGGGTCATGCATTCTGAATGGGGTGAACCAGGGCATATGAAGTGATCAAGGTAAACCATGAAGTAGTTTGTTAGGCTTAGCTGTGGACAGTAGATTCTAAGTACATTTAATTTGAGAGCTCTGATATTTGTCAGTTTATAACAATTCTTTGCAAAGGCAGGAAAGAGATTTGGGCATAAAAAAAATAAGTAAGAGTGGGATGAAAGCACTGACTAAGAAATATATTTTGACTTTTATTACCTGCATTCTGCTACAAATCTAATTGCAGTTTTTTGAAATCAGTGCATTTAACACTGAATACAAGGAATATCTGCAAGGATCTACTAAATTTTTGTGCTTTCAGCAGATGCTTAACTACTTGTTTATACCATCACCTACATCCTCTGTAATAATATATTTCAAGGGGATAAATCTCAAGAAAACAAGCAAACAGCTATCAAGTTCAAAATACCTTACATATTTATCTTCAACAGTTATTTGATGAAATTACCATCCACATTGTTTAGCTGTGTTTGACTGTCATTGTTTGTTGGGGTGGGATACTGTTAAAAGGCATTAAAGGCTAACATGCCTTTTTGGTGGCTTGATTATCTCTTGATAATGCACTCAATTCTTTATCACAGCACAAGATCCTTCCCATCCAAACCACTAATTGTCAACCCCTAAAGAGAAATAAAAATGCTTTCACATGCTTCACACTTCAATATCCTATATTCACAGATCCCTTTGTCCCCAACACATACAGCACTGGCAAAATATACATGCTGAAATGACATGACAAGCACTAAACATCTGCCCACCCAGTTCAGTCTTAAACACCACACCATCACACATATACCCAAATGGAAACAAATTTCCAGGATGTTTATAAGTAACAATTTTCTGCCAGTGATCTGGACACCATTCATCTCTACAACATTAAAAACATCAGTTCAACAAATCTCAGGACTCCTCATACCCAGGATGCAAATGCCACATTGAAGATATTGAGCACTTTACTCCCAAAGTGTTCTGCACTCGCCTCACACACACACAACCTCACCATGCTCTAGCCCAATGGATGTGGCTGGCTTCCTAACCACTGTGGAAGATCCACAGTGGTTAGGATCCCTTTACCTTCCTAGGGCAGGAAGGTAAAGGGAAAATATTTCCTTAGTGACCTAAGGAACACAAGAAAAGACTATGTATCCACAGTGACCTACAAAAAAAAACATTGACATAAGAAAAGACTATAGGGTTTGCAAGATAATTTGATGCCTTTCTGTGTATGAGTGAAGTATAATTTGAAAAGTACTGTATTTGTCATACAAATATTATATTAATTTCACAATCCCAATTCTCTTAAAGTTACAAACTGTATCACTTCTTCCTATGTCCATATTCAGATCACTCTGGACAACAGCTCCCTTACTTTCAGAAGCTCTTACTCATCAAATATAACCAGTCATAAGTTAATGAAGTACAGATAAATATTTTAAAAACTTTCACAAATAAGCCAGGAACATTAAGATCGTAAGTTCTTCACCGAATGATTTTTATGAAACTATTCTTAGTACTTTTCTTTTGTTTTCCTGAGCATAAACCACTACAAACTAAGCCTTTTTTATTTAGTCATAATTCCAGTGTGATCCATAACCATGTAAAACTTATTCTAAATGCCTTTCTAAATTGTTTCTGTCTTCCTTTTACACACAAAACTGTTTATCATCACAGAAGTTTTCTTCTTTTCAATTCTTCTTGACCATATAACAATAATACCTTACATACATTACCTTGCCTTTCCATCTAATCTCAGTAAAAACATTTGCATGAATTACACTATATGAAATTATAGAGTTTCTCCATATGATATTTGATGAACTCTGATATGACTTACGTGGTTAATATGTTATACAGACTCTGAACGTTACTGTTGTCATCAGGGCCACTAAAGTAGGGGTGATGTCGATCAGTGCGCAAGACATCCTTACGAACCATGTTTGTCACGTACTTCACTTCCTCACTGACCTGCTGCATGAAGGCAGAGCTCAGCACTCAAATCATGCATTACTTTCAATTAATTTATTAGTGCTCAAACATAACTTCAACTGTTACTTATGCATACATGTTCCACAGCTTTTAGTATAAGCATATCAATAAAGCATGTTAACTATGTAAGATTTACTACAACCCTACATATTATGTCAACAAAGTAACAATAAGATTTAAAACCAATTACTAAAGCAGCAATTACATCTGACATTTCTGTCAAATCCATTAAGCATTAGTGAAAAAAATGTTAGTAAACCTTCATGAAAAAAAGCATGAACAAACAAGCATCATTATTAATAATTTATTTATTTTTTGTTTTGTTATAGAGCAAGCTACTATAATCAGTAAAGTTCAATCATCCTCATTCCATGAAAGCACTTGAAAAAACAATATTCTAAAGAATCATTTGAGACACCCACCCAAAAAGAACAGCACAGCTAAGCACTTATGTCCCAGGATGACTCTAACAAATTATGAGCTGAAACCAGTTCCAGTATTCAACAAAATATTCTGGAATAAACAGAAGTACTTTGTTCCATTGCAGATATTTTCCATAAAAGCTAATGATGAGCAGAGCTGAACAATATTCATACTCTGTAAATTAAGTATATCTATGGTGCACAAAGATACACAGCAAGATGCATACAGTAGACATTCCATGTAACATGTGGTTATGAAAGAATCTCTGAAGTACAAATGCTTTTGTCTGTGCTTGAGCACAGTTCTCACAATGAGACTATGCCCATAACTTGTCTCAGTAACAGGTAGAACAGTCCCTGTGAACTGGGAAATCAATCCATCTCTTCCTCAAGGGCTAGCCACCACGTGCTCAGCATTAACCAATCTACTAATCAAACCACAAAGTGGCTCAGTTAACTGTTCTTGGCATTAGAAGGCAGCCACAGCCATTCTCCATCCACCCATGGTACCCATAAAGAGTATTTAGCTCGTGAGCCACACTCCACCTACCCTCCCATTATCTGATAAAACATTGACAAAAAATATGGTACAGATTGAAAATTCAGAGAGGAAGATGAAAATATGTAAAGGTCTGTCAACCTTAGAACATTTTTAGATAATGCTTATATGTTTCACTAATTCTGCTTTATGCCAAACAAAGCATTATTTTACATTATTCTGATCTCACAGCAGTTATATGCTCAAGAAACTCTAACCTGTAATATTTAATTGGGAAAAAAGTAATGATTTTCACAAAGGTGATTTTCAACCACCTCTCATCTACAAGTAAACAGCCATATTCTTCATAACTCTTTTGTTTTAATGATAACTATGAAATTACCTGAAAATTACATTGCAAAGATACAAAACTGATTCGCTAAGCCCAATGCCTCCTTCCCTTGAGGCTGACAAAATATCAGGACAATTGCATTCATCACAGCAGACGACTATGCATTCACATCTGATACTTGGATGATCACTAGAAACAAAAGGCATCACAGTTATCATTTGTATTTTATGTGAGCCTAGCAGGGAGAAACTGGGAAACCAGTTTCCTGTGCTAATAACCAAATGTCTCTACTGAACTAACCCAAGGCCAATGTATATAGCAGAAGACATGAACTGAATCACGACTCAACCACGAAAAATGTTTCAGACTTAAGTATGGGTTTATTCTTGTATGTAATCCAAAGATAACAGAGTTGCACAGGTATTAGAGTCCTCCATAATATCAGCTTTGCAATCACAAGAGAACAAAAATAAAACTGCCAACAGTTTATGGAACATACAAAGATTGGATAACTGATTTATTTATAGCCTCTCACATTTTATGCTTATGGAGGTTTTGAAGCAAATGAACTTACAGAAGAAACTAGTCTGAAGTCTTCATGTAAGCCTGGACAATTTAATGTACTGATCGCAGTCTGCTAGAAAATTTTTCTCCATTTTACATAAGGAAAGGCCTGCTTCTCCATGTTGATATATTAACCTTTAAAGACAAACTAAAGAGGTGGCTAGTGTGTTACCTGTGGCTTATCATGTTACTGTCAGACAGAATTCATTGGCAGGTAACCAAAGCAATATATAAAAAAAACTTAAGGACATTAATTATGAAGTGGTTAGCCATGTACCAGATAACTATTCTTTTAGGCTGCTTGACTTTGCCATTGTATGGTATTTATGATGTCTATCACTCAACCAGTTATAGGCATTTGTCTGTGAGATTTGTAGAACTTAAAATTTCAATCCAGGCAAACATTACACTATTTTCCAACTTTATTAAGTGACACCCTCTTGGGCAAGAAAAATTAGCTCTGTCCACAATTTTCACAAAAAATATGAGCTCAAAGCACACTAGAGAAAACAAAATTTTCTCTCCAAATGACTGAGAACACTGATTGATGTCATATGTTCTGAATCTTCACCAAATGATTAACTATGGGTATCACCTTAGTGGGGGGGAAAAAAAAAAAAACAGCCTATCAGAAGGTGCACCTGCTTGGTAATAGTCACCCCATACCATCCCTACAAAGATAAAGTATGAATTGGTTTGTGATGGAAGAACAGAATGAGAGGTGCTTAACAGCTGGAAAAGTTTTTACCTGATCATTTTGGAGATGTTCTTGCCACACTGCTCTCAATGCTTCATATTCCTTTGTTTTTTCTTTCATGTATTCTAACCGTTCTCGCCCAGTTAGGCCTTCGGGGTATACATTCAGCAAGTGTTTCCAAACCACTTTTCTGTTAAGAAATAGGGCAAGTCAGGAGAGACAGATACATCAAAGTTAAGATGAACATTAGTATATTAATAGCAAGAGAGACAAACTGGGAAGGCAAAGCATTGCCACCAAAATCTTTCCTAGTCTCATGTACAGTGGACCAAAGTGGTAACACTGCAGCTTAAGGGTTGAAAGGGATGAGAGTGGATGGAATTCCTCTGCTACTGAAACATATCTTTCAAATAGCAGGAATAGAAGGAAAAGAAATTAAAGATTTTCTGATAAATATGTTCTTAGTGGCCCTGTAGCAGACTTGATTTCTGTCTCTGTAGCTTTTCAGCATCCTGTTTTGGTAGTTTTCTGCTTATTTTTGTATCATGATATAAAATTGGTTCATGCACGCTTAGGATCAGATAAAAGAATGAGGAATAGGAGGGGTGCAAGTACAGTTCCTTGGGAGCTTTATACTTTAGAGGCACTGGAGATGGCATGCTTGACAAATACATGTTGTGATCTGTTAATTAAAAAGCTGTGTAAGCATCTCCCAGTTTTTCTAGTTATTCACCTATTTCACATGTTATGTGTTGGGACACCACTGTCACATTTATCAAATGATTTTGCAAAGTCTATGTAAATTATGTCAGCATTATGTTTGTTTTACAGAGCTTCAACAATCTTATCATAGTGGTCAGGCAACTGTAAGTGCAAAGATCTTCCCACCCTTTGCTTACACTTTTGTAGAATTTTAAACACTCAGGGTTGATGGTAAAATCTAGATTTTTTCTCCAGAGGATATTTAGTGCATGTAAAAGAGGTGATTTTCATTTCTTCCTGAAGAATAAGTTTCACAAGTCTAGGTGGCCTGGGCCAGATTGCATGGGTATGCTCCCAGCGGCTCTTTCAAAATCTTTTGTTTAGGTGGTGATATTTACTATGCATACCTTTGGGATCTTTATTGTTCAAGAAGTTTGTTCAGTTATTTATCTTCAAGTTTGTTTTTGGCTTCTTGAATACCAATTTAAACTGCTTTATAAGACTCTCGCTCATTGGCAGTCACCTGTAAAAGTGCCTTTTGTTTTATAAAGCAGCAATGAAGTTTGTAGTCCTCAATTTGCATTCTGAATATGAGTAAAAGTATTTGGGGTTATTTCTTATCACATTTGTGGCTCTTTCTTCTTCTCCATTTTCCTGTGTTTTATGTTTATTGTTTATGTCCAATAATTAATTTGATAGGTTTTTTGATAGGTTTTCTTTCCTTTGCTAGGTGAGCCATGTATTCTTTACAAGATCTGCAATCCTTTTTTCACCTCCTATGTAGTGCTCAACTTTCTATTCCAACCTTAGACTTTTTGTGTTCTTGTTCCCACTCATATATGTCTGTTATATCTTCAAAGTACCAAGGTGGTCATGTCATTAATTCACTCATCTTCTGTTTTGGAACTCAGCAGGGTTTCCCAATGAGTTGCAGACATCTCATTGATCACTTCCTCCCACTTCATCTGTTTACTGCTGAAACTGAAATTACTGAGTACTGTACAAGTACATTGTTATGCATGTTTTTCCCAAACGGCTATCACCCAAACATATTTTCACTCACATCAGATTCTTTTGGTTGGTTTTGTTAATTTTTTTGCACCTGTTCATCCAAGATGCTTCCAAATGTCAGCAGTTTCAGCTACAACTTTGTTTCTTGCCTATGTTCATTTAATGTGCATTAGGCTGAAGTCCCCTAAGACTGGGTTTCCATGGGGTCAAAACATTATTCTTTGTTTCTTATTTGATTTGTAAATTCATGTGGATTTGTTTATCCGCTGATGCTAAAACATGCATATGTGTACAAGTGGCAATATTGGCAAGATATCCTACCCACATGGCTCTACTCTGATTGTTTTGTTTAACCAGCATATATGGTAAGTCAGACAGCATATGTACCATATAAGAATAATAATCAAATGTCTTACCTGAGAGAGGGCTCCAAACCTCCTAAGTAAACACAAAGACGTAATTCTTTTGGGTTGGACAGCTGACCTACTCGATTTAGCATCTGTTGGAACTCTGAATCTGTGAGAGGGGGTCTTGGTGCTCGAAAAGATGTTTCATCACCTTCTTCATTCCAACTTAATGCCTTCTGAACAATTGATAATGTTTTCTCCATCTGTTTTTGGAATGACTTTGTATTAGCTTTCTGCAATCAATGTGACTGTACTGATACATGGTATATTCTAATCAACTGTCAGATAAGTGCTACTAACCAATTTCACTAACTACAATAATTATCTATTTTTGATAATATTTTATTTCATCATCCAACTCAAAATTCTGCATTTCAAAGCGCTTCTAAATAACTGAAATTAATATCTGTGTTCTGAAAGTGTATGTAAACAAGATATGCATATGTACATTTTTATAGTACCTTTTCCTTAAAAATTCCTGGGAGCTTAGCAGAATAGTTGTTTTTTGGAAGATCAGGCAGAGAAAGTTTAGGAATATCCATGTTGGTAACAGCATCCCAAGTACCATTAGATGAAGATAGCTCCACCTTCACTAACAGATATGGATCAGCAGATCTGTTAACACAAGTTAGAAAATATTAAACAACAGACTTAGAGGAGATAAGTTATTAAATCCTCTTATACTGTGAATTTCTATCTTCTTATCTACTCTCTTCGATTCACTTATCTCCCTCCCAGTATTAGTAATTTTATCCTCAAGTTTCTTGGTCCGTTTAATGTAGAGGGTGAGCAACCTAGCAGCTGCTTTGCTATGTCTTCATCCAATACTGATACATCTTTTTTCCCACTATATAGGAACCAGGATGAAGGCCAGCCCTGTCTCCTACAGAATTACCAGCTACTGTGTGAGATTGTGCCATCATGATTAGAGTGCCAGAAAATGATGTGGTGACCTGCTTCCTGGTCATGCCTCAGAGAGCTCCAAACTATGGTTACACAATTAGAAAATAACTTTTTTAAATCACAAGTAAGTAAAAGATTTTTTTTTCATTTAACACTTTATAACATTGCTGGCTTATCATTGTACACTGTAAATATTAAGGTTAAAATATTAACCATTCACCATTTCCCTGAAAAAATTTGACCACAAATCATGTTATTTCAGCAACAACAAAATTCATATTAATCAAAAGCAATTTTTGCAACAGCTAAAGATCTTGGATCAAATCAACAATAATAATAGTCTGATTAAATCATTCTGAATATTTGTGAAAGTTTGAATAAGTATATGAACAGATTTGTCATAAAGTACTAAGACTAAATGAGTCATTTTGTCTTGAGTGAGTCAGGAAAAACTGCTGCTATTTAGCCTCTCTTATCTAAATACACAATTGATCTTGACTGTAAATACTTACTTAACAAAGGCCATCTCCAAATCAAAATCTGACAGAAGAGGGACCCAACAAGCTTCTGGAAACCGATCATCACGAGCTAAGTAGCATGTCTGGAACTCCCTGTGAGAAAAGTGGTTTTGGTTAGAGACTGATTTCTCTACTTGGATAACAGTTTTGAAGGAACGAATGTTACATAGTCTTGTTATATAAAAGAAGTGGATCCAGACACAAATAAACAAGCATTCCAATAAGTACTAATCTTACCATCTATATTTTAAAGCCAGCCTTTAAAAGCATGCAAAGAGTACATAAGGTTATCATCCTCAGACCCAACGCTCTTCCCAAAAACAACTGAAAAACTGAAAATGAGGCATGAAATTGCCAAACTCTCAACAAAAACTCTTGGACACAAAAAAAGGAAGGAGGACACATATCCTTAAAAAATCCTTGCACAGTGCAAAATTCAACTTCTTCAATCCCAGAACCCCAAAATCTCTTTTAGAGGATTCTGCAGCTCCAAGTGTGTGCTACACTCAGGAACAAGGACATTTTGGACTCCTTTGAAGTAAGGACTTCACTGCTGAGACTTTACTCAGTTTTTTCAACTGATCATGATAAAGTCTTACCTAAGGTGACTTTTTACACATGGTGTAACTTCTGGCAGGCATAATCCGATAAAATAGTCAAGTGAGGGTTGGAAGTATTTTGTTTGATTGTCCAAATGCTGGGTGTTTGTGGTTGTAAAGTAGATGTTGTTTTGTGACCATGTGCTTGGCTGCATATGAGAGGCCTTTCACAGTGTGGCCTGTGGGAGGTATTGGATGGTCACAGAGCTATCTGAAGAGGGTTGGAGATTGAAGTGTTCCATGGGGAATTCCAACTTTGGAGATGAAGACATTCCAAGCTGCCTACACTCAAAAGAAGAGAAAAGATAGAACCCCATGAAGCAAGAAGTTCATTCACAAGACTGTACTTCCTTTCCTCATGTGACAGTGATGAAGCCTTGATGAGGGTGACTTTTCATTTGCATTGTGGTGTGGGTGGAAAGGGTCTAGTGCTGGTGAGGTTGGCTGCTGGAAGTAGTGGGTTGGGAGTCTGGTTGCGTAGGTTGAGAGTAGTGGGTTGGGAGTCTGATTGCATAGGTTGAGAGTAGTGAGTTTGGGAGTCTGGTTGCATAGGTTGAGAGTATCAAGAAGCTACAGTCAGTTTATGAGTAGTTATGCTCAAGGATCATGCATGTATGTGTGTTGAGCTTAAAGGAATGATGGGCTTAGAAATCCCCACAGAGCAAGGTGTTTGACATCCTGACAAATTTATGCAGTTGGGGAATGAATCTTGGAGGGGGCGGCATATAGAGGGGGGGAAGGTATGTATATGTTCATTTTTTTGTAGCTGGTGCTATGAAGCTATATTTTTTATAGATTGTATTTCTTGGGTGGTGGTGATGTCTATGAGCTGTTTTGTGGTTTTAATGGTGTTGAGGAAAGGTATGGCTTGGTGGACAAGTGGTATCAGTCCACCTTCTTGTTATTGTCTGTTGTTTCTTAAAGTTGTAAAGTTCTAAAAAGGTGGGAGGGAAGATCGGGTGTGTGGTTCCTTGAATAAGGTCTATGTGAACATGATGTGCTCTGTTCTCTGAATTGATTGAGTTTTTCTTTATAATCTTGATGGCAATGTTCAAGTGCAAGATGATTATTTGTTATAAGGGTTCTGTGGAAAAGAATGGTTTGTATGTGAAAAGTGAGCTTGTGTGTCCTGTGATGTTTGTGCTGGAGTTGATGAGGTTGTGCGAGTTGCTGTCTGAGTGGTTGCTCTGTTCCCAATGGTCTGAGTAGTCTCTAATGATGATCAGTGGAGATGATTTATTCTGACTACTTTCATAGAGGACAGAAAAGTGTGACAAGTTTGAAAATTTTATTTCAGTGCCAATCAGCTAAGAAAGTATACTGTAGTCATCAACAATTTATACCTTATTCCCATCATGTCACAATTTGAAAAAAAAATAATCAGAAGCAAAAGCAAATTTATGTATTGAAGAAAGAATCAGGAGCAAATGCAAATTTATGTGAAGATTTTTTTCTTTTTTTCTTTTTACAATAGAAGCTCTGGTCATTGACAGAAGTCTGCAACGAGGCTGGACCTTATTGAAATATAGTGGGTTAAAGGGTGGACAAAAGAAAAGCTGAGAAATATTCAAGAATTTTGGAGGAGGTGTAAAACCTGTCTATTGATAAAAGCCAGGTCATAGTTATTGGGAAAGACAATGGGATAAAGAGTTCCAAAGCTTCAAGGAGTAGGGAAAGAAACAGTTATCAAAACAGCCCACAGCACAATATCCCTTAACAAGAAAGCTGTCAAAGTTATGTCCTTACCCTTTTAGATCAAAGGCTCTAGCAATTAGATTTCTCAAAACCTCATAGCCAGTAAGTTCCGGGTCCACACTAAAGCGACAGCACTGGGAGTCAACTTCACAATGGCTGTGCTGTAAATGTAAGGAAATCATAAGCATATACAACATTTGTGATTTGTAAAACTGTTCAGTATCATAATTAGTTTCTCCATCATGTAAATATTGATAATTTAACAGCATGGGACTAATACATTACAATCAGGAATATAGAACACTTGTTACATATAAGAAATATAGCTTGAATCAACAAAGGCAAAAATACAAATAAATTGCACATGATTAAGTTCGAGGTCTTGGTTATCATACTACTTTCAGGCAACACTGTGTCCAGTAATAGTCAGCTCGTTTACAATATATGTGGCCATAGGAAAAAAACATCACTAAGAGAAAAGGCAAGCCATTAATGTCTCCCTTGGTAATGGTTGCAAAGAGTCATTAAAATGAAAATCTCATAATATTTTTATGCTTTTCAGCTGTATTTTCATACTAGTTCATTGTTTCCCATGCAGTTAGATATTGCAAGAAACAGACAAAGAATGGCCTTATTTGAGTGCATCCACTTTCAGTCTGTAATGTACCATGCACTAAAACCAGAGCCCCTCCCCCATCCACTACCATGCCCCACAGACTTCTCTGTGGTTTCCCTTGACCATTAACAGCATGTCATTCCCTGTATACCAAATTAATCCAATTTATTCTATCTCATGCGTCCCTCACACGCTCGTGTATGTTCAGACCCCAGTAACCCAAAGCATCTTTCTCTACATCATTCCAGCTTTCAATTCACTCTCCCACTTCAAGTTACCTCCACCTCTGACATGCATGCATACCCTCCCAGTCACTATCTCCTAACTCATCCTTGCATCCATGCAGCACATGGAAGGAAGAAAGGCATCTATTTGGGGAAGAATTGAATGAATGTGTCAGCAACTTTAATGCACCCATAGTGATGGATAATTTGACTGCAAGAGTAGCTAATGTGGCAGTCAAGGGTATAACTGGGGGGCAGCATGGGGTACCCAATGATCTGGATAATAGTGATGAACAGCTTGTGAGTTGGGTGCTGTAAAAGGACTAGTGATTGGTAATTCCTGGTTTAAAAAGGCAGACGTACATAAGTATACTTAAGTGAGTAGGGGTTATGGGTAGCAGGCATAACAGGATCATATACTTATAGGCATGCAAAAGGGAACTTCTTGGATGTGAATGTGTAGAGAGAAAGGCAGCTGGTAAAATGTCTGATCATTACTTGCTTGGGGTGAGAGTGAGTGAAGGTTTGTAGAGGCTTTAGGAAAAATGGAAATGCTATGGATGGGAAGAGGATGATGAAAGTAAGTAAGCTTGAAAAGAGGCTTATCTGAAGAATACCAGGAGAGACTTGGTTTAGTACATCATGAGTTCAGAAAAATTTCTGGTTAATGATGATCAAAACCTCAAGGAGAGATTTTTTTTTTCAAAATATTTGAGAATATTCTGCATTTACACTGTACAGTGGATATTATCACTGCCACTGTAAAAGGTTGATGTAAAAATTGCTTTTGATAATAAAACATGTGAAAAATCAACAGACCCAGTGAAAACCCCACCTAAGCTCCTTGCTAGTCACCATTTAAATCAGTATTCATTATCATTAAAATATACCAGTGAAACCCATGCCTTGACCACTGGGAAAATGACACTGAATTGAAACAAATAAGCAATGGATTGAGTGGCAATGTGAACCCCAGCAGCATACCCATTCAATGTTGGTATTTTTCTGCTTTATATTTTGGTCACTAGGTGAGGTTTTTATAGGTTAGGTCAATTTTTACTGGTAATTTTACCAACTTTTACATTAATCAATGCCACATTTTCCCTGATATACATAGCCCTCATTAGTTTCTCCTTATTTGAAAGTTTAAAAAATAATGCTCCGTATCATGCTTTGCAGCTGTTTATCACATTATCAGAACACTGTGCAAGCTTTTCAAAACAAAATTACCAAATAACCAAAGCTAATACTGATGCTAAGTTAAACTGGACTTTACCTATGGGCCAAAGCTGGTCCTCACATTTGTAAAAAGACAGATTCCTTAGAGAGTTCAACATAGAGGTATGAAAATGGCTTCAGACAACATTCATTTAGAATATGAAAGCATGAAACTTTTAGGAATCCAAACCCCAAAGGACAAAGGTCGAGAAAAGATATGTTTCAAGTCTTAAAATTTCTGCATGGCCATGGGGATACATGTTACAGATTTTTTTCATCATGGTTCTTTAATATCACATGTCCACATAGTAATGCTCAGAGCATTAGACAACAAGCCTTAGGTTAACCGGTTTCTAATAAGAACTTTACCTGCTGAAATGTACTCCTTCAGAGCATAGTGATAGCAACTAGTACATTTGCTTTCATGTTGCATTATCAGTAAACAT
The DNA here is from genome assembly GCA_032361705.1 of Panulirus versicolor. Lineage (NCBI taxonomy): Eukaryota > Metazoa > Arthropoda > Malacostraca > Decapoda > Palinuridae > Panulirus > Panulirus versicolor. The sequence goes on from JAUUDZ010452699.1 coordinate 18,832, forward strand.
AATGTACATGTGCAGTTCCATACATATTCTCAGACATGGTCAACCGACAAGAAGAGTTCTTCTTTGTCCCCCATTAACTTGAATATGTTAGCAACATGCTTCGTTACCCTAATTTATGCTAACTTCCACTAGGTTGCAAAGTATTAAACCGAAGAAACCAAAGGTACTGTAAATTACCAGTTTAGACATACAACTAGCTTTGGATGATGAATGATTGGAAATTCACCTGTTTGGCTCCTCATGGAGACTAACCTTGAGAAATGGCTACTTGTGTTATGAGTGGTTTACACAATTCATAGTGATAAGCGAAATACCTGCAGAACATCAATTGAAGTATTATGTTCCACTGAACAGATTCAAATACAGTAAAGTGAGAGGTGTTACCAATAAGTAGATTAAGGAAGGTATGAGGTTTTTTAATTAATGTAAAAGTAGATCTTCTGATGGTGATCAATCTGTGTCTTCTGTACATTGACATCCAGTTGGTGATGCATTTTCATGAGTGAGACTGCATATTTTGATTTGACTACTGGAAATTAAGGTTAACCATGACTACTAAGAAAGTAAAATGAGATTTTCATTGGGTCTTGAATATTATACAAATGTTTTTTAGCTGTAATTAAACCCATATTTTCCCTGGTCTACGACAGTCACCATTGTAAGTATTGCTATAATTCTCTAAATCATGCTCTGGAAGTATTTCCGTAAACACAAAAACTTAAGTTGCATCTAAAACATAAATAGCCATTTTCTGAAACTTATTTTGATGCAGGGCTAGACTGGTAAATTATTAAGTAATTTTACTGTGAAACTCTATAGGTATTTGAAGAATGCAATGAGTTATGGAGTATGATGTGGAGCACTATGATTTATTCCATTATATTTAACAAGGTGAAAGTAGTAGGCTTGTGTACATTAGAGAAAATATGGGGTAATTAATGTATAGATAAATATTTTTTCATACTTCCCCGTTTTCTGCATTAGCAAGGTAGCACCAGGAACAGAAGAAAAGGCCGTATTTGCTCTCTTATTAAAGGCCTCATTTGCTCCATTCTCTACTTGTCATATGTAATGTAGTACAAACACAGCCCCATGCACCTTACTGTGGTTCGTACAGCTGCTTCATATGCCATGTTTCAATCCATTGACATTATTGTGGCCCTCTGAATACCACATTTGTCCATTCACTATATTCTGTGGGAGCCTCTCGCCCTCTTGTATTGAATGTTTAGGCCCCAAGCACTAAGAATCTTGTCACTCCATCCTTCCATCTCCAATTTGGTATACCCCTTCTCCATGTCCCCTTCAATTTTAACACGTTTGTATTCTTTTTCAACTCCTAAGTAATCAACAGAACTTATAAAAATGTCATGACCTCCCTCCCCAACCCAGTCAGATGAGATGTATAGGAAAAATGTACAGTATTACTGTTAGTTTGCTGCTGGAGACGGCATGGAATGGCTGCTTGTAGGGAGGCTGGATAGTGACATAACTGGCTGCTTGATTTATCAATGGAATGATTAATATTGGATGCAACTGGCACATTTTTAATAGAATACTGAACAGAAGATAAATCTCAATTTCTTGGGAGGTTAGGTGAGGTTTGCATTAGTTTTGTTGATTTTCTGTACAAGAGTTTCACATGATTTTACACATATCAACCCTTTGTTTTACTGATATTCATAACTTTGCCACTATCACCATATCTAATAAAGCATGATGAACTATATTACTCCAAATCATACTCTGTAATTCTTACTCGATTCTATAAATACTAGACAAGCATCAGTGAGCAAATTTACCTAATATCTAAGGCTTGTTTCGATACGTTAAAATTGATAAATTACAAACCAAACCAAATTCCAACCTTACCTAGGTTATTTTGCTTCAGTTCTTTTTGATCATCAAAGCCCTGATATTTTCCTCACCTTCCACATACTGCCCTCCTCTGCAGAATTCATAAGTGTTACTCAATAACTACCAAAGATAACACTGTTTACAGTAGATATTTATTCTTTTTGATAGCAATGACATTCCAATAGATATTTATTCCTTTTGACATCAGTGACAGTGTATGAAAAAATTAACCTCTTTAGCTCCAGTAATAACATCATCCTTGAGTAATTTTCATCTTTAATGTATCTTATAATCTAGATTTAGTTAGGCAACTTAAAGTAATGCAATTGTAAATGGGAGGGTTGTGCTTATGAAAACAGGGTTCCTACCGTTCCAGCCTTCACAATGACACGATCATTTCAGAAGAAAAAAATTCTACTATATGCTTACCTGAATGACTTTAATTCTCACTGCATCCCTTGATGGGGTCGCTGTCGTAACGGCAGTTGCCATTTCTTAAATTAATCGATTATTCTGCCCGTGCGATCGTAGTTACCCATAACAGCTGACAGCATCCATTTGACAGCCACACAAACCGTACAAACAAGAAGGAAAGTAAAAGCGATCCTAATAGACGATGATAGAATATAAATTATGATCGTAAGATTATGAATTATCGAAAGATTTTTTAGATAAATAATTTACTATTAAAGTAGCCCAAGTTGCAAGCAAATTTTGGATATAAAGCTGAAGGAAAACATATTGTTGTGTTGCTAACATACTTGCTTTAACGTTTACCTTTAGAGGTCGCGAAGGAAAAACCTTTTTAGTGTTCGCGGACTTAAATATATTTTTTTCCAGCTGTAAGCTACAAAAACAAGATAGAAAAAAAATTATTGTTTGAGTGATTATCAGGTGAACATCTTCACTCTTCGAGTCTCTTTCTGTAGGTATTCCTATACACTGTGGTTCTTTTGCCAAAAATGTCTGCTTTGTATTTTTAGTACAAGGCCACAAAACATTTGTCAACGTTTCAGGGTAAAAAAAAAAAATATGGAGATGTAGTATGCGTAAAGGAAGCACAACAAATCATTCTGTCCAGTCATGAGGATAGAGAATATATTTCAAAGTTTCTAAAGCTCAAACATGTTTGGAAGGTGTAGGTCAGGTTCCAGTTTCAAAATTCATAGATTAAAGTGTACTTTTGTAGTTACAGGACTACAAACATTCATCTTTACACACGTTTTAGTATAGAAATTAATAATTACCTTTAAGGCTTTACTTAGTAGTTTAACATTATGATGCTCAGTTCATTACTCGAAATCATCGTGTTCGATAAATTTGTGGCATTTTTAATGTCAGTTGACCATAAATATTTCCTGCCAACAGTTTTATTTTCTGACCAAGTAGACACAGCGTTGTTGGTGGTTGTGGCACAGTTGTAAAATCACGTCGGAATGGAATTTTGTAGTTTCAGGAAGCTTGCCACGACCTTGTAAAATCTCTTCGTTACAAATGTTTAAGATGTATTGCGAAACATTTATACGATCGTCCTATAGCATTTTTGGGACATCGTGGTTCCATCATACAACCTTCCTACTATTGCCACTCCTTTTGAAACTGCTGCATCACACTCCTCACGCACTGAACGTCCAGCCCATCGAGCCGCTTAGTGAATGGAGAGGCATTTGCGCAGGATTCGTTGGGGGGCCGCCAAATTTACAACCAGTTCGCTTAGAATTTAGCTCTTCCCGGAAACCCGACGGTTCACTTAAAATGTTCATGTTATGCTTCACATCAAATGATGGTGTCAGTATCGGAAGTACCATTCGTAAATGAATTCATGATTTTAAGCTCTTTGGAAAAACCTGGCAGTTTGAGGCTGTAATTTTCAAGCTGTCGCAATTTCTGATTGGTGCTGCTTCTGGTCCTGATAGTGCAGCTGCTCTTGATCCTGGTGTTACTCATTATGTTGCTTCTGATGGTGAACCTCTACCTTCAAAATATCCCAAACATTCAGAAGGGTGGGAGGCGCGTTTGGCATAGAATTATATGCAAGTGGTATATGGATGCCGACGTGTTATTGGGCTGCACTTGGGATATGAAGCATTTCATGGGATATACCGAAATAGTTTATTGGGCTCTGGTTTCTTTACATTATATATGAGAGGTAGAAACTGCATGTGTTCAAAGGATGTTCTTCGTTTGTACCCGACACTACATTGCAGATGCGGGAGAAGCAGTTAGGTATAAAGGAATGTAGAAAATATATTCAACTTAATGATTGTGGTAGAAAAAATGGCACAACTACAAACTCTTGCGGTTTTGCAGCTTGAAGAACAATTGTAATATCCGTTATGAGAAGAGAACGTGCCAAGGCCACATCATACATTCATAAAACCAAAGACTTCAGGAATATATGATTTCTAACAAAAATGAATGATTCACGTCTCGATTTTATTCATTGCTGGATTCATTTGAAATTATACTGTTACCTCTAAAAAGATCGAAATTTCCCTCAGCCAGTCCTGATTTATTCTTGTATATTTCATAATTGCTGCGTTCATGCGTCGCAAAAGACAATGAAAGTTAAGGATTTCTTTTTTCAGCTATTGTCAAACTTCTTTTCCCTATCACTTTCTGGCTTTTTCCGAAATATTATCATCTCTTTAGGTAACCAATATCTTTCTGTTTCTAACCTTTCGTACTGATATGCCTCACTTTGTTGTCTGCTCTATTGTCTGTAAGTCCCTTTTGTCTATGTGTGCCTCATTGTTTTATGTCTTAGACAACATGTGCCACCTTGTCATTTAACACATTCACCAGTCACTCAAAATTTTCCATCTCTTCACCTCTTCCTTCTACATCTGCTCCCTTTGCCGTCTGCCTGTCTCACCAGACGCCAGTTAATTGTCAGTTGCGGCTTCTCTGTCAGTCTTTTTCATTTGTTCCTAATCTCGTTCTCTCTGTTTTCTGTTGTCTCCTCTCTTTCAAGTGAGCTCTTGATGCCTTTAATCGAACTCATTCTAGGACGTCCTACTGGACGTCGTCCTTCTGGGATCCAATTCAGATACCTCATGTTTCTCATGTGTCTTCCGAGAAATTCTCTGCACTGGCCATGCCACCTTAGCTTGTTCTTTTCATTTATTTCTGATACAGATGTAACGTGAAAATCCTCTCGTATCATGATGTTACTCATCCATTCTTATTCCTTCTCTGATTAACCTCATTGTACTCATATCTGCAGCCAGGCTCTGTGAAC
>JAUUDZ010452700.1:0-12558 GCA_032361705.1 Panulirus versicolor
TACATATATGAAACATAGAAAGTAGTTATTATGCATCGTTCGTCTGGCAAGATGGATGTAATGTCTAATGTTGTCTGGGAAGTAAACTAAAAGACGATTGAGGAACATGCACATAATGATCCGTCTTGCATATATTCATCAGCCACAATATGCCTTGAGTATAAGTTAAGAAATGTAATTAGAACAGTTTAGTACATGAAGCCAGGACTGACGACACTAGACCAGTCTGTCGTCAATGTGTTATGCCAAAACCATTGTAGATATGTGTGTAACCGGTTCTCCAGTTGATTTCATACAGATTGTCATTATTTGCTATATAACCGAACGGTTTTAACCAATTGTACAATGAAGGTATTATGTAGAACAATGTGTCCCTATTCTAATTTAGTCCAGATTTTAAAATCATGCAATTTCCGAAATTCATGAACATCTTGTGAAAACGTTAAAGCTTAACGCCAGCTTTGATTAACGTAAAAGCAGTACAATTTAAACCATTTGATGAATTCAGCTGTAAAACTAAAGTCATAACTTACACATATTTAGTAAAGTTAAGGAATTTAAGAGTTTCAATGTAATCCAAAGACCATAAGAGATTTACAATGGCCCTACGAATGTTCCCACCTCTTGAGTGGCTGGCTGTGACCCAGTTTGGAAGAGAAATCTAGTGATATTTCTAATTTCGATGCTTAAAATAGGGAAAAAAATTCACAATTTTCATCGATAGCTCATAGTCATATTTCATCTACTAGCAATGATCTATCAGGGTATATTATGCATTACTCCATTTCATTCATTTATGTTACTCCTGTGGTACATGTTACTGCTGTGCTCAGAGTTCCTTGGAAGTATAAATTGATAGATAAATCCATAAACTATATCCTCCCTCTTTTCCATATGGCTGAGTCTTTTTTTTTTTTTGTATGGAAGGGCGTGGGTTTGTTCACAGCCTCTAACATGTGCAGGTAAAATGACATTTTGACTGGAAGTTCACTCGTATACCTAAATTGTAAGGTTACTTTCGAGTTTAAGTTTTTCCAAGTTTGTAAATCGAAATGGTGAATATTGTTCACATTTACTGATGTGCTAATAAGGCTATAACTGAATTCCTGTATACGATGGTCATATTTTATGGTTACCTTTGTATCAATGTGACAAATATTGTTCGAAATTTAGCTTAATGACTGTATGGTAATTGATAACCTATAAATCCATCAATAGACATACTCTGTAATAGTGTTGCTGAACAATATGTCAGTTTACTCTCTTCTGTGTTGAAGTTAGGTTTGGCTTTAGTGATTTTCATAATCACAAGGTAAGTAGTTTAGGTGCAAAATATATAAGTATTGAAGGAGTGCTGACATTGTCTGTTGAAGGAATTGAAGTTCTATAGAGTAGTATTCAAATTCCCTTGTTAAGACTTACAATGTGGTAATATATTTGTACATATGATATATATATTTACTTGTTATATGAACAAACCTGTAACATAAAGTATTCTATACAAAGTGAGAGGATTTATTGATTACTACGAAGGAATAAAAAAGTTAAACCCACAAATATTATATGCTAATATTTCCTAGTTTTCAGACGTTTACGTAATTGAGGGATCGAGTTGGTTGACAACAGCTTATCTTACTATAAAGGAATAAATCACATGGTATAGAAGAAGCAACAGAAGTTTTTCTTTTAGATTTAGAGTTTATAGGTATGATTGTCATTCGTTGAGAGAGAGGAAAACAAATCATAGTTTTCCCTGCAGGTATTTATATCAATGCTTCTGTGAGACCGACGAATTCCAGAGAGCAGAGAAAATCTTTTCACTGGGAGGAAATAAAAAGCTTGCAGCCCAAAAATGAATTTCATTTCTATACCAGCCAGAGTGCCTGTAGATGTCTGACTGCTAACTCTAGACTTTTCTCAGCTGACAATCGTTCAATGTTCACTCTATACTACGTTAATAAGGGGGGGAGGAGGGGGGGTACTATTCTTAATACCCAGGCTAATACATCGTGTGATACAATCGTTCCCAGAGACTGAACTAATCCACTTCAGTTTCCCAAATAGCCCTTTTCCTTGAATTTGATCATCTCTTGTTTTTACCACACTGACAGTGATTCCTCTATGATGTTTACCTGTTGTAAAAAGTTTCTGTCTGTCAACCTTTAGCCTAAATTCTGGGCACACGACATGTATGGAACCTTGCTTCGTAGAGTTTCACTAGAATCTATTTCATAGATGTAGTCTGTGTTTTGTTGCTGGCGTAAACAAGCCTCTAATATCCTTTATGCCTTTGATTGTCATTATCGACCAAACCTTTGAATTCATATGTATATGTATATGTATTCATATGTATTTTCATGAAAAGGCCATTAACTAAATACCTGTATCTATTGATCTACTTGTTTCTATATCTGTCTATCTTCTCTCATTCATGATGGGCTTAAAGTTTTTTTTTATAACTTGCATGGAGTATTGTTAGCATCAGTTATAACAAATTATGCAAAAGATACTCCATTACTACAACTGTCATTACATCATGAACATAAGCTTAAAGAGAATTGCACTTTAGCTGATGACCAAAATTAAGATCCTCAGATGATTCTGCCTAAGGTCCAATGCACTACGTTATTTCTGGAGTGGTTGGTTAGTGGGGGTATGTGGGCCTGAAGCCATGAACTTCTAGATATAAACACCAAAAAGTATAAACACCCTGAGGTATTTACATATAATGATTAGACCATCATCACACTCGCTGTATATATGGCCGATGTGTTTTCTTTCCTAAGCATGATGCCTGATTTATCCTATCACTAAACACATTCAATTCTTGGTGGCATAAACACATTTTGCACAAGTAAGAAAGGTAGATGAATATTAATAGGTTATAAAAAGGATATAAAAGTTATTGGTAATTTTCATAGTTTACTACATTTTCTCTTAAGTAAGTAACATACGTTTTCTGTGTCTTCTGAAATTTCCCAGCAGCCCTGAAAAATGTTAAATATTGACTAACTCGTATTTTTTGGTATATAGTGTGTCTTCATTTGACAAGATCTGAGAGTTTTGACATTGATTTCCCACGTTAATATCCCTCAACCACCGAAAATAGATATGGTACATGGGAAACAATCAATTCAGAGGTTATGACGAAGGTACAGCCAATCAGGAGGCATGGTAGGGGCATATGCCAATCGGGAGTTGAAGTTTAGGAAACAACAGCCAATCAGGAGTCAGTTGGCGGCGGGAAGACCCCTATCCAGGAGGGTCTCCGGCGAAATTTGTCGTAGTTCGTCATGTCGGTCACAGGCATTAACATCTGTCTCGCCACCGCATACATCATGTAAGTTAGGAACAATGTAGTTTTAGACTTCATTATTTGGCTTGGCGTATAGGATTTCATGCGTTAACGACTCTACGGAGTACTTAAAAGTGTGGTAAAGGATGTTAATTTTACCTATCATTCTTGGGGTCAGGTTGCTGCTAAATGATTATGCTAAAGGATCATTCTTTAGCACAATAAGGATCCACTATTCCTGTGTAATTACATAATGGATAACACAGGGGTTTGGAAGTTTTTATATTTTTTTTCACTTGGAGACCTTTAATTGTTTGCGAGGTACTATCTTGTAACGAGGGGCGTAGAGGGTTCTGTATGGTCGCTGAGACGAACCACTCCGGCTCCGCCACGCAATTACTCGAGGCGTTTCATAAACCTTTATGGACAACGTGGAAAATCACAGCAGCTGCAGTTTTTAACAGAAATGGTATGTAATAAATCTAAAGCTACAAGGGTTACTTCATTAACATGCATAGCGTCCATTTACAAAGAAAAACCTGGGTATGATTAATAATCAGTAACTGAATAGCAGATTTTACTGTTAGCAGTCTTCTCATTGAGTTAAATTCAATATCTAATAACTTGTCGTAGGTACAACTTGAGCAGTATGTCTACGACGCTCGAGCCCAGAGTCGCGTGGGCATGATACATGATTTTTCAACCTTCATGTATGTGAAATAGTATACTACCCCGGGACAGACTACGGCTTGTTAGATTATGTTTACGTAATGGCTTGTTAGCTTATGTTTAGGTAGTACTGTTGTACTTAGCCTAGTTTAATACAGGCGCTGTATGGTTAGTATATTGGCAGGCGTTGTATGGTTAGTTTGTGTGGTTGCTATTAGCCATAGTATTACGTCTGGTTGTATTGTTCGCCTTGTCATAAATAGGTGAAGTTATGAGGTTAGTAGATAAGTGTTGTAAGGTGATTTGTAGTCGCTGTGTGGTCAAAATGTAATCCGATCGAGAGGCTATTCCAGGATGTAGATCCAATTGTTATTCGCAAAATTATAACCAGACCAAGAATATTTGCTAACCTTGTGGGTTAGGAAATATTCTTGGTCTGGTTATAAGGTCTGAGTATTTACTTATTTTCTTTTTGCAATACACTTCAGACTAAGCTGCCATGTGATCCCCATCGGGAAGTAAATTGTGTATTTCTTGTACTTCGGCTACAATTATAAATAATGGTGATATTTTTAATGTACTCTGAACCCCACATTTTTCCTAGTAATCACTTCCGTCGTGTTAGTCCATAACTTTCAAGTATAATACTCCAGGTCATTTTATTAACCTTACCCAAGCTCTGCACAAGTCGGTCAAATATTAAGGCGTTGCATTTCCGAACATTTTTAAAATTTTCTAATTTATTTTTCATTTTAAGAAATGACTTCACTTTTTTTCCTTGATCTAATGAGGGCTTAACATATTTCAGATAAACGTTAAAAACCCATCATACTATATCTTGCACATGCGTGTTTTCGTGACCCTCGAATTTCAATCCAGCATTTTGCGGAAAGGTATCTAGTAGCCGCTACTACACTTGTATACAGATGTTTTCAACTTTTTTTCAGAGCCAAAATCTCGTACCAAGAACTGGTGGAATCATGGGCCATTATTGCTACTGGGATCTTTGGTGAAAAAAGCTTGCATATCGGTTAACTTGTCTTGTCTTTAAAAGACGAGGGTGCAGCGACCACAATGTGGTCACACAACTGGTTGACGGGCTGAATGTTGGCACTAAATTGGCTGACTGGATTTGGTCGATTGTTCCCGGTGTCCTTAATTTGTGCTTGTTTCCGCGTCACTCTGCTTTTCTGACAGGCAATTTACGTTTTAATAGCGTACCTGTGATAAAACGTAATGTGCATGTTTACATTTCGTGGGGTTAGGTGTTTCCCAACGCATTGTTCATGAAGGTTTTTGTAATCTGTGAATACACACCAATCTGTCAAAATTCAGTGTATCAGGCACCACTTACCGATTGTTCGTAAGATAAGCCAAAGTCGAGAATAGGATACCAGTATTGCGTGCTAATAGGATCAACATTGTTAGGTTAGATTCTTTGGGGGCGGTGTTCAGTTGGGGCGTTGGGTACTATTGACAAATCTTCCTTAGTGCTTCAAATAGCTTAGTGTGTTTTTGAAACTTGTGAATCTAGTTCCTAATGAAGTTTCTTCTTGTAATGTTCGTAGACTCCTTTTTTAAAATTTGAACATCTCTGAATATGAGGCGCCAAAAATGACCCATAGTGTATTAACGTTCTAATTCTTGCCAAGTTGAGTAGAAAGCTGATGTTACTATGGCTACTGCAGGTCTATGATGGTGGTGGGGTGTTGGGCGATGCCCACCAGGGAGACTTGCGCTTCGCCTGTGGACCTGATAACCCGCCATGTCGTTGGTCCCGCTACAGTCTATCTGCCTCAACAAGCAAGACACCTGCAGGTTAGTTCTGACACCACCCTCCTCCCTCTTAACTATTGTTTGGAGGTCAGCCATGCTAATGTAAAACTGTTAAAAGGTTGTGAAAAACTAAACTACTGAAACTTTTGGATAATCGTTGCAGCATTCACTGCATCGTACCTTTTCACTAGATAAGTCGTTAGTTTTACTATATTCTTGTGATAGAATAGTTGAATATATGCAGTGGCGGCGACAAAAGGGAAGGGGTGGGGGGGACTCAAGCACCCTCCCCCACTTTGAAAAGCAGGGGGAGGCCCTTTTACCCCATTTTCTTAAACGTGTATATAATTATAGTACGTTTTGAAAGGTTTTGCTCCATTGAGACCGTTTTTTTTTTTTTTTAAAAACTGTCGCCACCTGCTATAAAGCCAAATATTGGGAGTAGTGATTTCTTAGCACATGGTAAATTTCTTTGACTTATTTCAAGCAATGTGAACTGTATAGTCGAATGAAACTGACTATAAACTCCATATTATCGTCTGATACCACATTTACCACTCGTGCAAATGTTTACCTCTCCTCCCACGTAAGAATTCTTCCTTGAACTATCACCCACATAAACCAGCCCCACAGGTTCACCCCACCACTTATACACACTGCCCCCACCCCTACGTATCCAATTTGTAAGTGCTGACCCACATAATCACACCACTGCTAATATACAAAAGTTGCGTCATGTGGTCCACCAAACTGTCTGTATTTTCTTTGATTCCAGGATAAACACTAGTCTCCCGTATGTTCGTGTAAGCGGACTATCTACATAACTATATACACACTTGTTCTGCTCTCTGTACTACCACAGTTACTTTAAAATGTACTCCAAACCCTTCCTTCATGGTAGTGTTTCCCAAGTAATGGAGTTATAAAAGTAGTTATCTGCATGCAGAAAAGGTTACTCATTGGAGATTTTGTAGAGTCGTGCGTGACACTGCTGGTTATACAACACATGACATGAGGGAAATTGTCTGCTCCAATTTTGACGATGTGATTCGAATCGAACCACAGTATGTATAGCCCATCCTACGCTGCCCTTCCGTTGTATCTTTGATGTAAGTTACGTCTTGCTTAAGCCCTTGTACGACCCGTGGGTATGGTGGTGTGACCTTTGAACTGACCCTCGACAGTTAGGTGGCCCTCGTACTTAAGGGTCGTCCCTTTGAGATGAATAAAAATAGACCAGCATATGTATGACGGTGTTGTATGGCAGGTGAGGGTGACTGCGGAGAGGACAGTGCGCACGGGTGTTGTGGTGGTAAGGCTGTCGCCCGTCGACGTGGACCAGGTGAAGTGCACGGCCGTGGGTGACAACTCCTTCCTCTGCTACAAGTACCTGGAGATACGCTGGGGCTTGACGGACGGCCAGGGATCCGACCATTCATTCAACGGTAAGTGGGCGACGCTGGTGGCGCCACTTGTCTTGGCCGGTATGGTATGGTCACACACACAGCGTGGTGCTTGCCAGCAAAATTCCATAACCTTTCAGCACTACGATGAGACGTGTGTATTGCTGACCTGGCCTTTGACCTGACCCAGAAATGGTAGTGTTGAGTTGGTGTTACTGACACTGAGGCTTTGAAAGTTGAGGTTAAGTGGTCTTTAAAGAGCGGCACAAGATGTGGCACAATGTATCGCTTATCTGTTGTTGCCACGGTTTACGTTGCCACCATTACTTGTGGACTGGCGCCTAGATGAACTGTGGACCTCCAGGCAGAGCCGGATTTCACTTTATACCAGGGCTAGTCCCCCCAGTCTTGGGTTACTATAGAATATCATGTGCGGTAGTAATATACTATATTTGCTCGAGAAACCACAATTTTTTTTCCTGTTAGGAGAAAGTTGCAAAAAATTTTTAACACTGGAAGCATAGTATTGTGGTCTATATTTTTTCTTTTTTTTAGGGACACTATACTAATCTAATTTTTTTTCCAATACTTCAATTTCTTAAATTTTAGGGGGGCTACCCTGAATTTTAGCTGGTAGTATCTCTTGCAGCTCCTGCTTTGCCAGAAAGTCTTTAGTTGGTTAATAATCTATAATAATGTATAGTTAAACATTCTGCAACCTGGAGAAATATTATACTGCTAATCTTGTGTAATGACATTAAATTCGGTATTTAACTGGCCAGATTACTAGGAGATTCATTAAGGCCCGACAATTTTTTTATACTTCATTTCAATGTAAGACAAGCTTTTCAGTAGAGTAGATATACTGAATAAATTCTGCCGTGGATTGAGATGTTTTGTTTTGGAACGGAAGTGCCCATATGGTTTTGAGTACTGGCTAGGCCCCGCAAATGCGGGTGCGAACCCAGCTCCACTTTGGATATGCAGGATATTTTGTGCAGGAACATCCTAGTGTGTGGGTAGCCCTACGGGGTCTTCCCCCACCTTTTCACTAGTTCGGTTGAACCGTCCTAGGCTTCGTAGGTTCATGAGCGGAAAATTGACGATTGACTTTGATATAAGCTTCGGTGTACACAGGTGTTTAGATGGATTTCTGTTCCGCTGACGTGCAATGTTAGAGCAGATATTCAGGCTAAGGATTGTCCCTCCCTCTGCCTGGAGGACTTGCTCACTTCGGGGAAGGTTCGTTCACCCCGAAGTATGTGTAGACTTTGATTCAGTGTCTTTATACATTAAATTTCTTGTAAGATTTATATATTCTTTGCAATAGATACCTCAAGCCTATCATTATCCATGGTATGTAACTAATATATATATATATATATATATATATATATAAATTTTTATCCCTGGGGATAGGGGAAAAAAATTACTTCCCACGTATTCCCCGAGTGTCGTAGAAGGCGACTAAAAGTGAAGGGAGCGGGGGGGCTGGAAATCCTCCCCTCTCGGTTTTTTTTTTTTTTTTTAATTTTCCAAAATAAGGAATAGAAGGGGGCCAGGTGAGGATCTTCCCTCAAAGGTCCAGTCCTCTGTTCTTAGCGCTACCTTGCTAACGCGGGAAATGGCGCATAGTATTATATATTTCATTTCGTTTGCTATAAATAAAATCTCTACAGGTAAAGCTTCAGAGTTGGAACTACAACATTACTTCAGACGTACAGATGGTGAGAGAGTTGACACCCCCCTGGCTGTAGCCGTCCTAGCCAGACCCAGCCATCACCAAGCACAGGTGAGCCTTCCTCCACCTGGGACTGGGTGCTGCTCGTTTAACAGGTGTCCTGCAGGACAGGTTTTTGATACTAGTAATTTTTTTTTTTTCGTGTTCAGTAGTTTACATTTGAAAGACGCAATAGGAGGCCTGACTGGATTGACTAATTTCTTTTTAATCTACAAGAAAATGTAAATAGTATATCTAGAAGTTTACATGCATAGGAGGATGCGGAAAGACATTAGAAATATTTAGGTTGAGAGAACTGTTTTCCATGTATGAATGAAGACAATGTGGTATTTCAACGAACAAAAATGAAATGTTTCTTTTTTTTTTTAGGTCGCCTGTAAGACTATGATTTAGATAGTTGTCTAATGGTCATCCCATCATGCTCGAGGGTTCGCTAAAATCCCAGTTTTTCCTTCTTTCAGGGATCAATGGCTGAATTAATTCAGTTGTTGGAAAAAGAGAAGACCAGCATGAACCTAACGGTGGGTGACCTGTTGCCTTCAAATGACCAAGGATACTACCAATACAGGTCAGTCGCCAACTACACTTCCCTTTCCTTAAGGCAGTCGTACGGGATGCTGGTGAAGGGTCACTACGCTAGTGTCTCTTGCACCTGGCGAGTATGTGGCAGGGTATAGGGTAAGGTACTATACATGGTGTCCTTCCCCTGCGTACCCTACCCACTTGATTTCCTTGACCTCACCACTGTCCCCCCCGTTTGCCTTCCCAATGAGGGCGAGTTCACTTTATACCTGGTTTTTCTTCCCCTGAAGCCGCCATACCTAGTCTTGTCCTTTTCCCTTGCAATTATGAATGTTCTTTTAATGTCATGGTGAATCCGGTATTCTATTACTTGGCCATGATGGTCTCCAGTTACCACCAGTAGTTAGGGTTCTAAAGGATCTGATCCCTTGGAAATTGGCAGGATTTCTGTTAGGCTGAAGATTTTGATTAAAAGATTGCCATGATACATGTGTTTAACGCCGTTGCAAACACTGTAGCGGCACCTTGCCTGGGGTGTGTTGGGAGAGGACGGAGTGGTTGGTCTATGATGAAGAGATGAACACACCACGGGAGCTGTTGCTTTCCCTGAGGAGTGGATGGACGCAGCAGGGGACTCTGGCGCACTTCGGCACTGTCGAATTGACGTCAGATCTCTTATACTCGAATAAGTTAGTACAGGTCGTGTTGCCGTTGTGTTAATGAGACTAACTATATGAATTCCAAAAAAAAAAAAGTAAGAACTCTATCTTCCGTTTCTGTAAGAGCTGCTTTGGTTTCCACAGGTCTGTGATCCCTGACGTAGCAAGAATGTCGCGAAATGTTGTTGAAATCCAGGAAACTGTAGTGTCTACCAGCACTGAGGTGAAGAGCGACATGACGACAGCGACCGTCCAGCCTAGCGTACATACATCAAGCACAAGTTCGCGACAGACACAGGCGCCCCAGGATAGCGGGCGAACGATAGGCGCGAATGTACGTACCGAGAAGTTGCTGGGAGCCCTTAGAAATGTGAGCGAGTCTGGAGACCAAACTGATATGGGAAGTCCATCTTATGAAAAAACAGGAGCCAGGGTAGGAGAGAAAAGTATGACGCTAGGCCCTTCCAATGAAGAGGTCAATGTCGCAGAAACTGGAGTCCATTCAGGTGGAGGTACCTCTGTGACAGAAGCAGGAGAGACTGGTGAAGACGCGATGGGAACAAATGTATACATGTCGGCTCAA
This sequence comes from Panulirus versicolor, assembly GCA_032361705.1. Lineage (NCBI taxonomy): Eukaryota > Metazoa > Arthropoda > Malacostraca > Decapoda > Palinuridae > Panulirus > Panulirus versicolor. The sequence continues at coordinate 10,649 of JAUUDZ010452700.1, forward strand.
CAAGATGCGGATAAAACTGAAACTACTTCGAAGGCAGGCAGCTCTCCTGACGGAGAAGGTGCTCAAAGTGAGGACGAAGTTTCGCGTGAAGACGCTGTACCTCCTTCAGACGCAAGACTCCTCGTGAATACTGAAATTACGTACGCTACTTCAGGTGATTCAACAACTCTTCCACATACTGAAGCAACTGAAATTATTCCAGATAATTCACTCTCTTCCGTTGAAGTAACTGAAATGATTCCAGAGGCAGAGATGCTCCCTGGAGCAGAAGCCCACGTGGGTGCTCTTCCCAGGTCTGACGCCCTCCCAGAGACAGAGTCGTCGACCACCTCTCCTCCAGGAACGAGTGTAACAGTCTCTGAGGATCTCGCCGACCCTACGCTGCCCTCGGCGAGCACCACGTCAGGAGACACTACTACAGTAGAGGCCATCACAACTACGTCAGACCTGCCTCCGACCACTACAAAGGAACCTTCGTCAGGAACATTGTTCAGCCCACAAGACGCTCTGATGATGATGCTGGTCGTTAGCTTGTTGTTGTAGTGTACATATATATGCAAGTTTGTTTTTAATAAATTTTAATTAAATAAATTAAATCTGCGGGGTTTTATTTGACTAGTTAATGGCTGTAGATTATGTGCAGATTCTAATTCACTCTAAATTGGTGTATAATTTAATTTTGCGTACGTTAAATTAGTGGGATATTTAAGACTATATTGGACTGTGAAACTGTCACGGCTGTCGGTAGTAAACCACTTCGTACTATACATGAAGATCCCACTGCTGCCGTATCCTGTGCTGGGATAAACCTGCAGGTAACTGCAATATACATTCGTGCTCCACACAGCATGTTACTGGGAAGTCTCGGTTTGCTTCGCACATTTTCCAAGAAAGTCATTGAAAAGTGTTACTCATTTGCTGGGTTCAGTGTGTCACCAAAGTTGCCCAACAATTATTCTGAAAAAGTCGTATCGTTTAAAACGAAAGTCTTTGGGACTGTTAATGCTGTAATTCTTTGACGTTACATAAAATTGGTGTCAGCCATGTAGCCTACAGCTGGGGGAAGATTGACTGTTACTTCAGAATAGGTGTAAGTATATTACTTTTGACCAAGACCGTAAGACTTTTGCTTTAATGTTAACGAAAGTTTTTACAAATGTATTGGAAACCTTTGAGCTTAACTTAGCTGACACTATCATATGTATTGAATTGCGTGTCAAATACATGGTTCAGTTGTGGTATAAATTACGTTTAATACTGTCTAACTATTGGCGAACATACGACTGACTGGCTAGGATAACTAACTGGTGGGCGGACGGGTGATGTAAAGTTTTGTTCCGCTTGGCATGTTTGTGAACTATAATCTTAGGAACATAAACATAGTCTACACACACGTTAAATCGTAACTGAATATCGTTTTTGATACAACGATCTTAAGACAGTATATACTCATTACGGTACAAAAAGGAACCATCGTTTACGTTAGAAATCGGGGAGCTAACGAGGCCATCTGACTTTACTACCTGAACGCAGTTGTCGTAGGATAGTTCACTAGGCGTCATATTCAGTGGGTTATTTGATTTACGATAGATTGCAGAAACTAAGATTAATTATGTATTTAGGTGTTGAGTAAAACATAAGGTGTACGAGAGAACTCTTAAAAAATCCTGAATATACTTTAAGTTCTTAACACTACCTCGCTAACGCGGGAAATGGCAAATATATATATATATATATTGTAGAGAATATCAAACCCACGGATACTGTCAAAACCGGATATGAATCTTGCAATTTCACGCAGCGCTGCTAACAGAGTCCGCCATAGCAGTAACTGCAGCAAGTGACTTACTCTCTTTCTGGAAGCTTGTCTTACTAACATCCTGGTGAAGGTGGTGACCAGGCTCTCTGCC